>VZRR01000049.1:678882-756278 GCA_013398015.1 Oreocharis arfaki | reverse complement strand
AAAAAAAATTAAAAAATTGAATATTATTTGTTTTCCTGGCTTGTATTTCTCAGACAGGGGTCAAGGCACCGTGCAGCACAGACTAGAGAGCAGAAATGCTGCTGCATGGATATCAGCTGTGTTCCTCCTGAAACACAAATGCTATTTCCCCTTCCATCTCCAATTCCCCAAAGGGAAGCTACAGAAAAAAAAAGGTGTTAAACTATTCCTTCTTCAACACCATCAAATCATATGTTTGTGTCAGTTGGTTCATGGGAAATACTCAGATTTCACACCATTAGTGTCTCAGCAAGTTCATGCAAGGTACCCTGAGACATTTAATGGTTGAATTTGCCTTTATTTAATAGAGGTTGTTTAATAGAGTCTGCAAAGCTGTTCAAACCACAGTGGATCAGCACATAATAAACCACAAGGGAACTTCAGGGTTTTCGTGCCAATTAAGCATCGATAGCCCTGGATTTGGAGGGCTTCCACCTCAGAGTTTGATTTTGGCTCTGCTAGTGAGCAATAGCATTAACACACACCCCTCTGCTTCACCCCTAGATCAACTGAGGCCATCACAGGCTGGTAGGAATCCAAACCTTCTGTCCTTCTGTCTTGGTTTGAAAGACAGGCGTCTGCTAAGGAAGGCAGAAGCCCCCCTTGGAATGGAAGATGCAACCCCCTTCCCTCCGGATTATTATAAATTTGAAATTAAGGGGCTTTCAGGCAAGGATATGAGAAATAGGAATAACAGTTCTTTACTTATATATATAAAAAAACCAAAACAAACAACAATGACTATGGCAGTTATAATAGCACAGTCACCCAGTGCAGCCTTCTCGGCTGCCAGGCAGCTTCCCCTCCTGGAGCAGCGCTGGTCACAGCCGGCAGCTTCCCCTCCTGGAGCAGCGCTGGTCACAGCCGGCAGCTTCCCCTCCTGGAGCAGCGCTGGTCACAGCCGGCAGCAGCGCTGGTGGCTCCCGGTGAGCAGGGTGGGTGCAACAGCTCCGGTGAGAAACAGTGGTCCTGTGGAAAAGGGTCTGGTCCTCACCTGAAGGTCCAGTGGTGTAGCTTCTCATCCTCTGGAAGTCCAGCGGAGAAAAGCTCCCTTGTGCCTGAAAAACCTCTGATTATATCCAGGTGGGAAATGTTCAGTGCCCCCTCCCAGGCGGAGCATCTCACAATGGGGTGGTGAGGCACTGATGGGCCCATTAACAGGAGATAGTCCAGAGCCTGTTATCTATGAGTCCTTTGGCAAGGCACAAATGCTCCCATTAACAGAAGATGGTCCGGAGGGAGGAGGCAAAGAAACACTGCCCCACCTGGTTTCACAGCTCACGAAGATGGTAATAGAACACACTGCAACCCAGGACACCTTTCCAAATATCACCGGTGCTTCTGTGCTTGAATTTAATTCAAACCTACTCCTAACAAGAAGAGAGAGGGTATTAGAGCAGCACTGCTGGATTTAGGCATGACAGCAGCAGGAGAAGGATGGAGACCTTCCTGAGAACGATGGAAGAAGGTCAAGCCCATGTATGAGGCACGTGCTGATAGCAGAGGATGATTTACTTGCCTAAAATGCTGGTGATCCCAGCCCTGCCCCTGCACATGGTTAGAGAAAGGAGGAACACGTTTGCTGGCGGTGGATGTGGAGTTCTGAATTACGGGAGTTTGACAGGCTGGGAACCCCCGGTGAATAACAAACCTGGGAACAGGGTCAGGAGTGTGGCCTGTGAGGTGACTTTAGCACAGCCAACTCTATCTGCATAATAAGTGTTCCAATTCTAATCATTATTTATAACCCCCACTACGCCTCTCACCTGAGGAGCACAAAAAAAAGCTTTAAAAGATGGTTGCAGCTTATTTACAGTGGCTCCATTGGCTCGGAGCACTCTCCAGATGCATGTTAAAGCAGCAATAAAGGAAGCAAAAGCATTTTTAAAACCTGCTTTTAGAGCTATGCATTGGTGGCATGTATTTAAATCATCTGCACGCCATCAAGCACGGGTTCAAATTTAAATGTCACCGTGAAGCTTTTTCTCTTATCCCTTCACAGAGTCATTTGTCATCTTCCAATTCATGCAGTGAAAAGGAAGTGAACAGAAAATTAGACAAACAAATAAAAATCTATGTTTTTAATGCAAAATGCAACCCTGGAAGCCTTTTGCTGTAAGTTTTTTAAAATATCATTCAAGAAGAAGAGGCACAGAAAACAAAGCAAAACTGCTGTTAAAAGAAACAAAAGACACAGCAAAAGTCTTTGCTTAAATGGTAGAAGTAATAATGAAACAAAATAATCATTATTGTTGATCATCTGACTGCCAAAGTGGATGTTTACCTTCCTGTTTATTACCCACCTTGTTGTGATAAATTTGAATAAGCCCTGAGGGGACTGGAATCAAGTGGTAGGGTTTTTTTCCCAGTCTTTAATTCCAAACTCATGAGAGGAGCTTCACTCCCCAGATCACTGAAATGTCTTTTTTTTCTGTCAATCTGACAAAGTGACTTACATATTCCTATATATATATATAATATATTCCAATCCTTTTTTTCAAGATGCTTCCTCAAGTTATAGCATACATCTGAATATGAAAACCTCTGTCACTCCAATGCTTCTTTTGACCAGTAATCTTATTTTTTGCTTAGACAAAATATTAAGAGCAGAATCTGTAAGTGATCAAATATGGTTTCCACAGCTGTCAACACTATTAAAGCATTGTTTCAGTCTTCCATTGCAATGGAATCTATAGAACAGGCACAGATGATATGATATCAGTGATAAAATAATGATCATNGATTTTTGAATATATATATATATATGTATATATCTATATATATGTATCTATATATCTATCTCTCAGGTTATAATACCAAAAGAAGCACGAAAAGGACTCAGAGTGTTCTTTCCAGAAGTCTCATCACTCAATGTCAGACCCAGGCTTTGAGGAAACCTTGAGTAATAGATGGACTCAGAAAATCCATAAACTTCAATGAAATCAGTTACGAGATTGAATCCCAAAGACTCTCAAACTGGGAGATTTGGGTTTTTTCTGCAGGGTTTAAGTCAGGATTAATTTGTACCCAAAATAAAATACACAGTTTCATCACCAGAATAAGTCCCAAACACCAGTACTGGAAAAAGGACCTGGAGAATCCCACCCGCTGCCCAAATCCTGCCACTGGCACAAAGGTAGGACCAGGAGAGCTGTGAAGGCAAAGGGAAGTGACTTCAGACTGAAAGAGAGTAGGTTTACATGGGATATATGGAAGAAATTCTTCCCTGTGGGGATGGGGAGGGCCTGGAACAGGGTGCCCAGAGAAGCTGTGGCTGCCNAAATGTCTTTTTTTTCTGTCAATCTGACAAAGTGACTTACATATTCCTATATATATATATAATATATTGCAATCCTTTTTTTCAAGATGCTTCCTCAAGTTATAGCAAACATCTGAATATGAAAACCTCTGTCACTCCAATGCTTCTTTTGACCAGTAATCTTATTTTTTGCTTAGACAAAATATTAAGAGCAGAATCTGTAAGTGATCAAATATGGTTTCCATAGCTGTCAACACTATTAAAGCATTGTTTCAGTCTTCCATTGCAATGGAATCTATAGAACAGGCACAGATGATATGATATCAGTGATAAAATAATGATCATCTGCAGTCGCAAGGCCAAATGTTTGACTTCTAAGGCACAGAACACTGGTGCTGATGGCAGAATGTATCTGCCTTTTGACCTTCAGGGCAAAAATATTTCAACTCAATTTTAACACTGGTTGATGGTGAAGCAAGAGATTTCTGATTACAGTCCTGTATTATTGAATATATATATATATATATATATATATATATATCAGGTTATAATACCAAAAGAAGCACGAAAAGGACTCAGAGTGTTCTTTCCAGAAGTCNTATATATGTATCTATATATCTATCTCTCAGGTTATAATACCAAAAGAAGCACGAAAAGGACTCAGAGTGTTCTTTCCAGAAGTCTCATCACTCAATGTCAGACCCAGGCTTTGAGGAAACCTTGAGTATTAGATGGACTCAGAAAATCCATAAACTTCAATGAAATCAGTTATGAGATTGAATCCCAAAGCCTCTCAAACTGGGAGATTTGGGTTTTTTCTGCGGGGTTTAAGCCAGGATTAATTTGTACCCAAAATAAAATACACAGTTTCATCACCAGAATAAGTCCCAAACACCAGTACTGGAAAAAGGACCTGGAGAATCCCACCCGCTGCCCAAATCCTGCCACTGGCACAAAGGTAGGACCAGGAGAGCTGTGAAGGCAAAGGGAAGTGACTTCAGACTGAAAGAGAGTAGGTTTACATGGGATATATGGAAGAAATTCTTCCCTGTGGGGATGGGGAGGGCCTGGAACAGGGTGCCCAGAGAAGCTGTGGCTGCCCCTGGATCCCTGGAAGTGCCCAAAGCCAACAGAATAGCAAATAGAACTGAGCAGAAAATGTAAGAACATTTTTTTCAGGGTTCATGAATGAAAAAGCCTCACAAGGAACCTGAACGTGTGTAAACACATTGGTTAACTAAAGAACATGAGTTTAGGTGTCTGTAATCAGCTGAGGTGCTGAGGAGTTAATTTGACATTCATGGAAGTTAAAGGTTATTTGGTGTAGAAGAAAGAATGAACAGCTCCCACTCAGCATTCCTAACAGAGCTGCAGGAATAATCTGCTCTGTGAATTTGGCCTCTGGTTCTGTTTTCCAATTATCCTCAGGCAGATGGTGATTTTGTTTTATTTATTCACTATCGGAATTATTTGCTGGATAGCCTCAGTAAACAATTCTCACGTGATACATTGCCAGTGAGCAGCTTCCTTGGGATCTTCAGTGCTTGCTCTGAGGATGCATCAATACGACGCAAAGACCACCTGGAATCTCTGTGGTCTCTTCTGGGATGAGCAGATGCCTCAGAATCAGGTCTCCAAAGGAAAAAAAAGGGCGTGATTTCAGTTTCAACATTTCCTTTCTAGGAATATTTCTGTAAACTGAGCTGTTTCCCATGAGCAAGTCTGACAGTCATTCCAAAGCCCAGAATCAGCCCAGGCACACAAAACAGCACCTGAGCTCCCAGCCCAGGCACACAGCTGCTCCCTCAGGTCTCTGCTCTCATTCCCCCACTCAGAGCTGAGGCTTTTGGCTCTCCTTTCACTTGACAGACACTCATCAGCACAATGGTCAACGTGGAGGAAATTTTAAGCAGCCCACGACTGCATGCTCGGTCTTTTCAAATATTTTACCGTCCATTAAAATAAAAGCTTGTCAGAGAAAAGTGACATTAAAAATTATAAGCTGCTGTATACAAGCCTGATTGTCCCCTCTGCCCAGGTCCTTCAGGCTGTCTCTGGTGACCCATCATCTCTCCACACATCTCTTGCTCCCTCACCTCCTCCTTTTGCTGGGAGAGGCTTTTAGATGCTGAATTCTTTCAGCCCCGAGGTTCCCCACTTCGGAAAGCCCACACCTGCCACCCACCACTTAGCAGAGCTAAAAGGCATCCTTGAATGGGGAAGGCTGTCCTTTGTGTGTCAGGAAGATGGATAAATAGATAATATTGGAAAAGCTGTTTAGCTTCATGCTTGGGTTCCACTGCATCTGAGCAGCACTGAGATATTACAAATACTGGAAAATAATCCAAATCAATAAAGCCTAGGGAAATTCCCATCAGATATCACATCTCCTAAAACAACTGCATCTGTCTGAGCAGGCAACCTCAAATATCCACATTATAGTGCTGTTTTGAGGGATTATTTACCCAACCTAGGGTATTCTGCTGATCACATGGATTCTTTAAAAGTGCACACCTATTTATGAAAAATATTTTGCAGTTGGAGTTCACCCTGTATGAGTTGCCAATGAATCGTGAGCCTGCTCCACTTTTGCAGATATGGATTTCCACCAGGCAGAAATAAAGCACGAAATTACTTTTCTTATTTTATGGGCCATGAGGAAAATCACCGATCTCAGAACTAAAAAACTGGTCAGCAAAGCAAATGACCATTCAAAGGAGAATTATAAAGCATAAGGAATTGCCAATAAATAACACACTGATATTAGAAGCACAGGGTGAGCTACCAAGCACCTCGGAGGAAAAACCGACGTTCTTAATGCTGAGATCCTAAACAACCCTGGCAGCAGCTCCCAAGAGGACAAACCCATATATTCCAGTGACTCTGAAAAGGTCATTGGGTTTTCTTAACGAGCAGCCTGGCAATCAGCATCTGTACATAAATGCAGAAATGTATAAAGGCAGGAGCTGAGGCTCATGACAGGTTTTGTTGAGCTTTGAAGCAACGTTGAGCTGGCGTTTTCCAGTGTAGAACAGGGCAGGAACTGAAATTGTCGAATCAATGAAAACTTAGGGGGTTGTAACTCAGTGTTCCCAGAATCCCAGCATGGCTTGGGTTGAAGGAGACCTTAAAGCTCAGCTTGTTCCACCCCCTGCTATTGGCAGGGACACTTTCCACTATCCCAGGTTGCTCGCTCAGCTTGTTCCACCCCCTTGGCAGGGACACTTTCCACTATCCCAGGTTGCTCAAAATCCCATCCAGCCTGGCCTTGTGTTGCCTAAATGTGGATGTCAAAACCAAAAGAGACCAAATGACTTCCTTTGGGAGGCTGGGCTGGGAATGCTGGGCATCTGCAGAGAGCCACCAGCACGTTCTCCTGACCAGGCTGTGCAATGGCTTTTTGAGAATAACTTCATTGTTAGGGGCTCCTCACAGCAGCACGCTCTCCCGCTTTGGCCTGATGGGGCAATCCACAGAGGAATCTGGGGTGTCTTTATGGAAGGACTGAAGAGTTGAGATCTTCTCTCATTTGGATGCTACAGGGAATTCACACCGGCAGGTCAGAGATGATGAGCTGGGCTAATTTGACTCTCTCTGTAATTAAAGGAGAAGCAGCCTGAACGCTGTGAAGCAGCATTTCAACCAGGAACCTAATTTAGCTGCTCCAAGTCACACTCTGGGAGCTCTCCCTGCTCCCCATTGATTACAGAGGCAAGTAAAGGAGATCAGGTAGCAAAGGCAATTGATTAAATCACCTGTCTGAAATTTCGTGGTACACGTACCCCACAAAGTGCCCAAGAACAGAAAGATTAGCACAATTTCCAGGAAGGTGTAAAAGACCTTGAGCTGCATCCAATAAGAATTGCACAATCTTTCCAACTGCTGCTGGTTTTTGGTAGCTGCTGCCGCTGAAAATTCACTGCACAAAATGTTGTTTAAATGCCGTAGAATGGCCTAGCAAAATAAAGCAAAATGAAAAGGGACAATAAACACCAAAATCCTGGATACATCTGTTTTTCCTAGAATTCAAATCAGAGCATAGGTATGACACAGCAGCACAGCAGAGGTGCCAAAAAGGAGAACTTCTCGTGGCAAGCGTAGGTGTTTGCAATGGAAAATTTAGAATGTAGAAAATAATTTTACAACAGTGTTGGAGGATGATGTCCCCTTTATAAGATAAAAAACCTCGTGAAACAAAGATTAAATAAATACCATTCAAAATAAAAATAAGAAGCATAATGATTAAGTTTTCAACTTCTTCCACAGCCTGACAACAGACCTGACAAGTTATCACAAAGGCTGAAAACAAAGAATGAAATATTTATTTTTCAATAAAAGAAGTGGGAAAAAACAAAACTTGAAATCACTGCAAAGTTTCCTTTCAGCTTCAGAGGTACTGACTCAGGAATAACCTTTGACTAAAAAATTTTAGATAAAACTTCATGACCATAAAGTTTATCAGTCCTTCAGATGATACAAAATGGAAATATATTTTCTTCCACAAGCAGGTGCCATAGAGCAGTTTGACTCTTTCTTCTACAGCACCTTGGTGCAAATTCCTCTTGGAAATGGGGTCTGTCCCAGGTTCAGCTTGATGTGTGAGAAAAACCCTGAATTCACAGGTATTTAGGGACACACCCTGCTTGCATTAGCAGAGATTCTTTATGCCCAATGTTTTACCTGTTTGGGCTAACTGAGCTCCCCTGGCACTGCAGAGACACTGCCCCACAAAAACTCTCCCAAGATGGATTTTCTTCTCCTCTTCTTGTTTCATCCCAGTAGAGCTGTAGCTGGCAGAGGCTCATTTTACAAGATCTCTCTCTGTTGACTTCTGTGCCCACCATGCGGTCCCTGTTCACTGGAGCAAAAGCGTTTTCCTGCCATCTCCCAGTCCTCCAAGTCCTGTTACTGGAAATGAAGTTTCGATGTCTCAGGCACTGGCGCAGCTGCTCCTGCCCATGGAAGATGGAAGCACTAAACTGTTAAATTAACAGCTGCAAACAGCTCACAGAATTGGGATGAGAGCAAATGAACGTGACTCCAAACCATTCCTCCTGAGCAGAGCAGGCCCCTGGTGCTGAGGGCACAAAGCAATCAGCCTGGCCAGGCTGGAATTCCACACCGACCCAGATTCCACCTCCAAGACCAATCAGTTTAGACGAAACACTTGGAGAGAGAAAAATAATCTTGCAACTGATGGAGAAACCTTAAGAAAACATTGTGAAACGGAGGGGTTTTTTAAGCCCCACACTGCTGCTCAGCTGGCGGTGGTTTTTTCTGGACTGTTTCACCCATCCCTACACGATGATATAAAAGTCAGCGCTTCATTGAACTTCCTAATAGCCAGGACATATTTCCTTCGCAACCCCAGCGCTGCCTCTCGCTATGAGCTTTCCCCTAAGCAGCATGACACAACATATTGTAAAGGGAAAATGATAATTAGAAGGAACATTCGAGCAGAGGAAGTTGTCTGGAAAAATGCTTTAGTTAAATGAAGCGGTGAAGATTGTTTTTAACTTAATCTGTTAAACACACTCGCCCGCACGCGGATCTGTCCCAGCTCAGGAATGCCTGCTTGCTGCAGAGCTGCTGCCCGTGGATGGAGCACAAACCCGGGCAAGGAGGAGAAGAGAATTTTTGGTTTGATTTTACAGAGGTTAAATGGAAATGCAGAGGGATTAAAGGCACGTGAAGTACCCAAGTTCAGCAGTGAAGTGCTGCCAGAGCCAGCGCTGTGACCCAGCTGTGTCACACTCTGTGCATGCCCTGGCTGCCCCTTCCACCAGCTCAGGGACATTACAAGGCTGTGACCCAAATTCCCAGGGAAAATCTGCATCACCTCTGGGAACACAACTCAGTTTGGATGCTTGAATCTTGCTTTCAACACAGAACAATTCTTCATGTGGACTGGTGTTTAAACCATTGGTAATTTCAAACAAACATGTATTAGGGATGGATTATAAAGATGTATCTGATACAAATTACAAATACTGCAGAGAGAAGTGAACAGAAGAGCTTGTCCTGAGGGAAAGAAAAAAAAGCACACCACAATAAAGAAAAATCTATTGCCTTGACAGTCAATATCTGTTTGAGTCTTTGAAATATCTTGTGGGTGGGATGGTGGGAGACAATGGAAATCTAAAACATCTCATTTATTTAATTAACCAGACCACTGCAGCACCAATATCTCCTTTACTCAGAAATGGTTTGCTTTTGTGCAGAAGAGGGAACCATGATTTTATTCTAGACCCAATTAATGTGGGCATAGAGGAGAGGAGCATAGAATTCCATTTTTTGAGCACTAAGGATCAATTTTCCTTCGGAAAAGTTCGCTCATCCAGCAGTGATGGCTCTATAAAAGCTACAGGGATGCCAGGCTTCCAGAAGAAGCCTCAAGGGAAAGGAGGTTGCACAGTGTGGGAAAAGGGGCCAAAATTGTTTAATAGAAGTTGTTTTTCAGGTAAATCTCCATCCCATGATTGCCACGAAATGACCGGGATGGTTCTCTGCGTCGAGATCCAGGGATGAGATAATGACCTGCCAAGCAGGGAATGACCATGGCATAGGGAAGAAAGCAAGTGGTGCTGGGAAATGGGATTATGTGGGGCAGGGATTTTCCTGCTGCTCATGGCTCAGCCTGAGCCTGCAGGTGTGGTGCAGAATGAGTTCAGTGCAGAGCACATGTATTCTCCAGAACTGAATTGTTTTTTCTCTTTTCTGTTAATACAGAGAATATTTCTGCTAATACAGTAAGCTTTCCTTTTTGGTAACCTTCCACTTTTCTCTTTCTGCTTTTGGTTTCCTTTTGTCTTCAAGCACAGAGAGGAGAATTTAAAAGCAGGGCTGGGTTTCATCTCTTGGCTGGCAGCTCAGGGCAGCTCAGCTCAGCTCATTTGTGCTCAGGCTCCTTTCCACAGTGCTGCACAGTCAGGCTGGGACAGGGCAGCCGTGGGTCACTCTTGCAATCATTTTCCTTCACACTGTTTTTCGAAAAGCTTTTAGAGTAACATGACAATTGGCAGCATGGATAAGGATCAGTGACGGTTTCACCGAGTGACTTACCTCAGGAAATGATCAGAAAAGAAACTTCATAGGAAAATCTAAAACCTGCCACCCAAGAAAATAAAGTAACAAATCCCTAGTGTAATAGAGAATAAATCTAGAGAAGAGCCCTGAAACTCTTAATACATTTGGAAGCTTCCCTCTTGATTAACTATTACAGTTTTGGATATTTTAATGGTCCTCTGAGTCTAGCTAGAAATGATGTATTTCTACACAGGAGATCAGATGAATCTTGGCACTCCTGGCCAAGCCTCACCCTCTGCATCCTTCCAGCCATTGCTCAGATAAATTGCCTTGTCCAAGAAGGTGTTAGAGACTGTTCACTGAGTGCAATGTCTGCCCACAAATCTCCTCTTTGCATCTGTGTAAATCTCGACTCCTCTCACCCTGGAAAAGAAGCCAACTCCTTGTGGCCAAATGAGAAGACAAGAGGATAATCCAGCACTGTGACAATGGGTCCTGATTAATTAGCTGGTCTTTCTGGATGGGAATACCAGGGCTGATCCTGCATTAGAAGGAAGAGAGCCATGGGAGGTAATATTCTCCAGCAGAACCTCTGTAGCAGACTCTCAGCACAAATGATACATTTCTCCTTGTTGGGTTTTATGTTTCCAGTAAATTTTGTGCAGGTGGAAAATGCCACCTTCATTGCCCTGGAGACCCAGACACTCTTGCAGGGGTTATTTCTTTTCCTGACAGCACCTATAAACAAATATGGGGGTTTTTTTTATTTTTTTCCCTATCCTTTTAGAAAGTCTCCCATCACAGTGGTGTCCAAATTCACCCTTTACGTAGGCAAAAGATGTTCATACAGGACAGGGAGAAATACTGCAACTACTCAGTGAGGAATCCCAGTACCTTCACTCAGGCTGCAGGTTGGTTGGCTTTGGCATTGATATGGGCTCCCTTGTTTGTCTTTCCAGTTTAAGCACCTCTTCCTAAGGGGAAAGGACGATTTTTGGTCTTTAACACTCAGCTCATGGATAATCTGTCCCTGAAATGCCTTGCTACAAATCTTGAAGCAAGTGGAAATCGTTATTTGCAATGTCTAATGTGAAACAAGATAATTCTTTTCTTTCTTTTTTTCCTATTATTATGCTTGTACCTAAAAATCAGAACAATAGTTTACATCCAACTGAACCCTCTGATATCAGAAATACTCAAAATTGGCTTGTTTTTTTGGTTTTTTTTTTCATTTCTGGACTGGTAAATGGGCTCGTGGCATCATGAGGGTTTCACGTGGCAGGAAATCATCCATGAAAATGGCAAAAGTGCCAGCAGCAGAGAGTTCAGGCTCTGGCACCTGACTGTGCTCCTGCCTTTGCAAGTCCCTGTAGCACAAGTGAGAGCTGTGCAGCAGCCAGGTTTTCTGATTTGTTTTTCTGCTCTTGAACTTTACCCACTGCTCTCAGCATCGTTTTGAGAGCTCAGAAGACTCGATATTTTAGCTTTTTTCTAGAAGAATCTGTTGCAGGAGGTGCTGTAACAGCACTCACTGCCTGCATGACCCATCCCTCATTTTTAAGGACAGTCCACCAGCCACACTGAGTAAAACACAGTTCTCAAAGTGCATCTGGCACTGTGGATACCAGACATTATCTGAGGGCTGAAAAAGTCCATTTTCTGCATCAATGGCAAAAAAATAGGGCACAGAACAGCGGCTGACTTTAATAGGAGCAGGACAGGCTGCAGCTTAGAAGGAATCTGCTCCAGATGACCAGTCTGAGCTGGTGGTTTATTATTGCTCCTGCCACCCGGTGCTGTAGTAGATGCTGTGTTAGGGTGAAAGTCTATATGGGCTGTCAGAAGTGCTGCCTGAGTGCTTTCTCTCCTGTAATAGGACTAAACACTCTGACACCTCCTACCCAGGAATATTTACTGCTACAGCCACGGAGAAGCATCAAATTAAATTTTCCAACCAAGGCAGGCTTCCTCCAGCCCTATTAGAGCATTACAGATTTACTCAATGACAGTTAAGGAACTTGAGGCCATCAGCATTTATCGTCAGCTTTGATTTCTGGGTAAAAAGTAATAAATAAAATCCAAATTCAATAACTGCTCTCCTTGCAAAACATGTGTCACCTACCAAGATCCATCACACATAGGCAGGTGCTACAGTGCTCTCATTTGTACTTTGTCTGCAGGTGGCAAACTAAACCCAGGAAATAAATGTACTGTAACAGAAAACTTAAATGTTCAAGAAAAATTAAATCTAAACAAGAATTTTGACATCAGAGGAACTTTGACTTTGCTACCAACATCTCCACTGTACAGAAAAACTTCAAAAGGACTTCAGCCTACCCCATGAAGATTCTTCCCAGTTGACGTAAAACACTTTCCTCCCCTTCCAGATCCCTTTTCTCCCACTTTAACCTCCATGATGGCAGTGTAAGCAACTGTATCATTGCCTTTATTTCCATCAGGGAGTCCTGGGTGCTCCTTCTCCTTCTAATTCCTTCAAAGTCAGGAATGGCAGACACAAAACCCATGTGCGTTATAGCAAGATGTGCTCTCCTGGAGACATTGCTCATCCTTAAAGGACAGTGACTGATCTCTTCCATTATTTCTCTTTCGTTAAGGAAATAATTGTCTGTACTGGACAGCTTGTAGAAGAATAATAAAGCAAACAGTAAGTAGGGATGTGAATAAATAGAATGAGTCAATATTGCTTTTGTTAAGTCAAATTGTGGCCAGAAATCTCCTGGAGTTCTTTGAGGGTGTTTATGAGCTTGTAAACAAAAAGGATTGGTCAGCACAGCACAGCTGTATATCCATGAGATTTCCATTTAATTTCCTCACTGGGGGTCTTAAAGAACTGAGACCTCCCTGGGATAAAAGAGCTGCTCAATTTGTGCATTCACGACTGGTTATAATATAAGGAACAAAAGGTAAGGATGGTTTTTACTGGTTTTTAACAAGGTTGTCTGCTTGAACTGTTTTTATTCAGTAGTTCTACCTAACCTCAAAATGGGGATGAATATGGCAAATTGCTGAGGATAGAAATGTACTTGTCACAACCAGACTTGAAGTTTATTTCAAAGAAGATTATAAAGCTCCCAGGACATATAAAAATAGTAGAAGAAATACATTGGGAGGGAATTTGTGACTGGATAAATTATGGGAGTCTGGGCTGTGTTAAATAGGCAGTGATGAATCAACTGTGGTGGATGAAGAAGGGTAAAAGATGAGATAAACCTATGAAATTATTGGCTGTGGGGCGAAGATGAACATGGAGAGATTATTCCATTTCTTTCAGTATTAAAACAGGGATGTATATAATGAAAAGAGTCTGAAACAGGGTTAAAGTAAATAAAAAAATATCTATTTTTGGCCCAAAATGAAGAATTGCTTTGAGGAGCTCATTGTCCCAGGATATTTCAGTGGCTGAAACTGTGAACAGATTGGAAAAAGATTCATTGAGATAAGCTGCTGTTGTTGCACAAAGCTATTACACCTATGACACATTATGAAGCCCAAAAAGCCGTGAACTCCAGAAGCTGGGAAAATCACCAACTTAAAATTACCTTTCCTCTTGTAGATTCCATCCTAGAGAACTGCTATCACTCCCATCAGGAGCAAGACAGGGAGTTGGTCTTTGATCCAGCAGAGTACAGCAGGTCTTCCATTTTCATGGGAGTAATTCCATAGCACGGCCACAGCCTGAGCCTGCCTGGCACATGAGGTGCCTGGAGGGGAGCTGGGCCACAGCTGGACCTGGATGGGGGTGGGAGGCTGCAATAATTCTGGATTTTATACCCATTTATACCTCAGATTTCTTGCATTATGTCTTCAATATACCTTGCTTTGTATCAGAATGGCATTTTCTCTCTGCAGTGATATGACGTAACACCATATAGAAAATGGTCTATTCAATAAAACATTGCCTATCTATACATAAAAACAAGTTTTCCTCTTCTTAATGGTGCCACTGGAGAGAGCTAACTGGTTGTCTAAAGGACAAGGTCATAGTGGAGTCAAACTCGGTGTGGGAAACCAAGGAAGTTTATCAATAGAGAGACTTGCAGGCTAAAAAAGTGATGAAAAAGACAGCTGACGAACTGTGACCATGAGCCTCGAACCTGCCCTCTCTTCCTTTCCTGATACTGTAAAAGGATTAGGAGCTTTTTGGAAGGTGCTTGGCTGTGAAGGACATCGAGAAAACATCCTGCTCTTGCCCCTGTTCAAAGACTGCCGGAGTCAAAGGGGCTCTTTTCTGCAGCACTTTGTGTTCAGGCTTCAGTTCCCAGAGCAGATTATCCATGGCAGATACCTGGCAGGGAGGCAGTGCTGTGCTGCCTTCCTCAGCCATTAATTGCAGATCCCAATCAGCCACCCAGATAGCAAAGACAAGAACAGTTTGCCACTCCCTGAGCCCAGCTTAGCTCAGTCTGTGTCCTGCTTTCCTCCCCATTGCCCCTCAGAGCTGCTGAACTGATCCAGCTCCATCCCTTTCCTCTTTCTCTGTGACTCTGGTGTTGGCTGGAAACCTCTCCCCTGGTAGGTGACCCTTGCACGTTATCAATGGACAAAGACACCATCCTTTCTGTGTGCTGGCTCCCAGCTCCAGCCCATAAGGGGCTGCTGGTTCAGAATTGTTTGGGAATGTGTGGGTTGCCTTGTCGTATCGGTTGAGTAATGAAAGGGTACAGAAAACAGCCTGAGATCTGCTACTGGAGACACGTAATTATTGCTGATCTCAGGAGAGCTTGTGAGTTGGGGTTTCTTTATTATTATTTGTGCTATGACAATGGTGTCTGGATGTTTACCTTTCAGCCTTATCCCGTATTTAACAAGCTGGAAAGATGGATGTATCAGCAGGGTTTCTAAGGGGAGCAGAGTGTGGTAGAGTGTTTAGTGTCCTGTGCTGCTGTGGGAGTGTTTCTGAAGGCACAGGATACGGGTGACTGCAGTTTACCTGAGGGACAGTTTGGGTTTGTTCCGGTCCTGTATTTTTTACCATGTAACAAACACATCCTGACCCAAGGCTATGGGGTGAAACGACACCATTATAGCAGCAAAATCTATATTAGTGGGTAGGATAACACTGCTACTGCAGGAACATGCACCTTTACATTTCAAATGTATCCCCACCTTCACTGAGCTGTAGTGAAACACAGGGCCGGATGATTCCCCAGCCAGCCAGGAACCCTCCAGGTACCAGAGGCCGTGTGTTTTCCACCAGAGGATTGACATCCTTATGGTGGGTTGGAGTGAGAGCCAACCTCTCAGCCAGCAATTATTAGGAACAAGATATCACCATCGGTCCATACCTGTGCATTAAAAATTACAGCAATTTCCTCAATACAGAGATTACTGCTCTGGGTATCTGCTTGGAGGGGAGAGCACTAAGTGAAGCTTTAAGCTTCAACCCTGCATCCCCATCACACATCACACCCTTCAGAGACCTGGCAACATCCATCACCTGAGACTTCGGTGGGGTGGAACCCAAGGAGGAACCTGTGACTTTTCCTTTGTGAATCTCCCACATCTTGAGACAAACCACATGTATTAAACACACAAAATTACCTCAGCAGAATTGCAGCATTGCAGTCTGACTTCAGCTGCCCTTCAGCAGCACTCCCTGCTTTGTGGGGCCATGGGTTGTGTGCATTTGCAGCCCCTAAAGTGAGGTGATATTTTAGGTGCCTCATTTCAAATGGATAGAACTGAAAGACACAGCTCAAAACTTTGTGACAGTTTCAGTGCAAATTTCTCCCCATTCCTTCCTCTCCCCATAACAGACAGTGTTTAGTTGTGGTTTAAGTCTGATACGGAAATTTAGATGAGTTTACTCACTTTTTCTCACTTGTTTTTGGAAAAAACCCCAAGCAACAGGAGAATAACCCCCACTTTTTTTCCATTCCTCTTGGGAAAATTTTTGACACATATGGTGCCAGAAAATTTCCATGATAGAAGAAATTCTGCTGTCTGAAAACTCACAGAAAATCTGAGAAAAACTCTACGTAATTTTGCATTCAGACATCCCCTCAATGAAAATGCCCTATTGTGGGACTAAAATAGCACACCTGTAAATTATTGCTGGTTTTGAGCTGCATTCCACTCGCACACTTGCTTATCTGCAACTGCATGGAGAAAGGGTGAGTTGATAGGCCAGGAATGGTGTATATAAACTGGAGATGGATTGTGAAGGCACAGCATGTATTTAATTTGCAGGAAAATACACCAGAACCAAGGCCTGAGCACTCAGGTTTGGTGAAAAGCAGAGGCTGCTGCAGCCATCGTCTGGTTGGGAGCAAAGGGGGAAGGAGGCCTCAGAGCTGAGAGGAGAGCAGATTGCGTGACGAAACTCGGGTGAAAATGAGCTGTGATCCATCGGGAGTGAGAGTCTGGCACTTGCCTCACCTTCATCCATGCTGTTTCCTCTCCTGCTGCTCGAAGATAGCCAAGAGCTTCCTTTTTAATCAAGGACCATTGGAAAGCACCAGCGGGCTCCCACTCACAACGCATTGATTGGCTTCCAACCGCAGTGACAATTGCATCCTGTAATCAAAATAGCAATCATTAACGGCACGATTATCCCCCCTCCACACACACACACACACACACACACACTCACTCACACACACACACACACTCCTGGAGCAGGAGGGATGACTCTGAAATGCAGAACACAAACAATGCACAACGTTCTCCTGGCTGGGCCTCTCCGGGAGGGCAGGTGTCGGTGACGGAGTCTGCGGATCAGGCCTGGAAATCAAAAGGCAAAGCTAAAGGAGTTGAGAGGGAATCCAGGGCGGTGCAATTGCCCTCAGTGCCCCCCTATCCCATCCCTGCTGCTTGAACTCCCCTCCTCAGGCTCTGCCTGAGCTGTTGGCACTGGGCTGGAATTGCCTTCCCACAGGTTCCCTTCCCCATCGCTTTTGGAGCTCTGTGGCCGCGGCCAAAGGTGGAATTTTGAGGGTGTCTGACCTTCTGAATGCTTGGAGTGCAGCTGGGACAGTTTATTCTGGAGACACCAAACCTTGCTGCCAGATTCCCTTTCCTTTATATGTCCTCACCTGCTTTCTGCTCCTTTTCGGATGCTTCATTGCTACATGGACTGTTCCTTCTCTACCCCCAGGACATGGGCAGGGTCTCTTCTCTTCTCCCACTCTGGATCCTGTCTCCTTTGGACATCCACCTCCACCAGTGGCTCAGAACATTCTTTAGCACATCTGTCTTTTCCTTTCTTTTTTTTGAGTGTGAAATAAATCTCCACAGAAAACTTACCCAGATGAAAAATGAATTGTTTTAACATTTACACTTCCAAAGCAGAAGAATAACACAGATGTTAAGGAATCAATGCCATCTTCAAACCCCATTTCTTGTTAGAGTTGGGTGGACAATGAACCTCATAGTTTGATTTAAAGGCAGGAGGAAAAAAAAGAGTTAGGTAAAATTTCTATGTACTTTACTTTGAGTTGTATTTGATGAAATAAAAATGAAAACTTTTTTCACCAGCCAATATCTGGTATTCCTTTAGAAATTTGCCTTCATTTTACTCCCTGATGATTCAAAAAATATTTGCAATGAAGGTTAATTTTTAAAGGTGGGTGTTTTAGAACTGGGATGTTACGAAGTGGTGTTCTGAAATGCCATAAAAGAAAAGTCGTGGCAGTCTCAAAATCCCCATTTGTACTTTCTTTTTTCCCATCAAAGGAAGGCACTGAGTTGAAGCTTATTTTTCGTATAATTTTCATCCCTCTGATTTTCAGTATGGGGTCTTTTCAGATTTACGCCTTGTAAACAGCCACCCATTCCTCACAGTTACTTTTTTTTTTCCCTTTAACCATCCTTGGGGTGCCAAAGCCTAGAGAAGTCCAGCTTAGACAGACTGACACATTTCTTTGTAATTACAGAGCAGAGGTGTTTATGGAGCAGTGAAGATCCAACCAGCTGCAGCACCTCACCAGCACCAAACTAACTTCACACATACCTTTGTAGAAAACCAGGGTAAAATACTGCTTTATTTTCCATTCCTGGGATATTGTGGAACATGGCTGAGACCTGGAATGAGATGGAGATAGAGAGTTTACAAAATACTATTCATAAGCAAATCTCTGGACAATAAGAACATGAATTCTCTTTACTGCAAAGCATCTTCTGGAAATGCTGCACGGTATCATCTGCTGAGTCTCTCTTTCCCTTCTCACCTGGTTTCCAGGATTTTAGAGGTGAAGAAGACTCTTCCATAAAATAATCAGCATGAGACAGAAACACAAGAACACAAGCCCAGCACATTGGGAAAAGTATTTCCCTGTCAGCCTGCATCAGACTGGCTTATTAGCAAATCATTAGCAACAAGCAAATCTCCAGAGTTCGGAATTTCTTTCCATTCATTCCAGATAAATATTTAAATGTGTTTGTCTTTATTACATTTCTCTGGGCTTATTCTAATGTATTTGGCCTGGAAATCAGACTGAGGATTTTGGAGTCTGAAACAGCTTGAGAGAGCCCACAAACTAAATGCAGAATAAATTAGTGGTGCCTGGTGGTTGTGCTGGCTTGACAAGGGATGGTGTTTGAAAAATGCCTCTGATTTAGGGCCTGCTGGGGAAGAAATTAGAAAAGTAGAATCATAGAATCACAGAATAGAACAGACATTAAATCTCATCTCATCCCACCCCCTGCCATGGGCAGGGACAGCTTCCACTGTCCCAGGCTGCTCCAAGCCCTGTCCAGCCTGGCCTTGGGCACTGCCAGGGATCCAGGGGCAGCCACAGCTTCTCTGGGCACCCTGTGCCAGGGCCTCCCCACCCTCACAGGGACAAATTTCCTCTCAGTATCCCATCTAACCCTGCTCTTTGTCAATTTAAAAACTATTCCCCCCTCACCCTGTCACTCCATGAATTTGTCCAAAGTCTCTCTCCATCTTTCTTATAAAAGCAAAGAGTTTATCTGCTGTGGAACCTGCAGCCCTCCTGGTCCTCCTCTGAGCTGCCCTCCTCTGAGCACCCCTGGTGGATGTTTGCTCCTGCTTCAAGTGAGACCAGGGGAAGGAAAATCTAACCCTATTTTTCAAGCCCAGTAAATAGTTCAGGCCAGTCTGGAGAGTCTCTTTTGTTACAGCTTGTTCAGCTGCCTCCAGAGCCCTGCCACAGAAAGGAGGACCTGAAGTCGAAGAAGAAAAATGTCTTTCCCTGGTTGATTCTATTAATAAGTGCATTTATTTCCAGGCACACACATTTCTGTTTTTCACAGCTGTTTCTGACCTATTTCAGGGACCTCAGCCAAGGATGGCTGTCCACCAGGGCACATCCCAACTCTCAAAGAGCAAGCAGCTCCCTAAGCCACAGTTTTCCAGCAGCTGGATTGTTGGCAGGAAGGCCAAGATCTTCACAAAAGCAAACGCTGCCTTACAGAAGCTTTGCCTTGAGGGGAAACTTGCACTGCTCCAAGCCACTTCAGCCACTGGGCTCAAGGCAATTCCCAGCGGAGGAAAAATTAAATAAATAAAAATTGGCTGGCTCCTCTACTACACAAACAGACACAAAAGCACAAACATGTGCAGCACCGCCTCTTCTAAAAGTGCATTATTATTAACTGGAAACAGCAGCCAGATCCATCATGTTCAGCATGCCCCACATCACCGCTTCACTAAACACCACAGATTACTTCCCTGTAATTGCCTTCCTGAGCTGTCTAGCAGCCTCGATTCATTTCCATTAGAGCTTGGGAGGATGAGATCATTTAACATTCCCACATCCCCCCTTTTGCTTTTCCCCCCCTTTTTTTTTTTGTAGATTTAACAATTATGTGCTCGTTGTCACCCTCAGCCACTAAAGTTAAAGTTTAGCACTTGGTACTGAAGGGGAGCAGCTGAAACAATAGTGAAGTAACGACTGTAATTTTCACCATATGTGTTTTCTCCCGAACTTAAGAGGGAAATAGATTTATGCCCTGCACAATTTGACAGACTACAGCTCCACTTCTGTCGCATCCCTTCACTTTGCACAGGACAGCTTGGTGGAGCAGACACGGGGAGTGAAAAGGAAGCAGAAGAAAGCCCTGCAGCCTGGTATCATCCAAGGGCTGACACCAACCTGATAAATCTACTGCTGATTTTTTGCCTTTTGTAGCTGCAGAGTGTTAATTAAAATTATTCTGGATGTAGATTAAGTTTCTGCACTCGGAAGTTATCATCAATGCCTCACCTGCCTTGAATAAGAACTGCACATCCTGTGATAAATGGAGTGAACGTTTTGCCTGGTTTCACCGAGTGCGTGCAGCTTCCTTTGGAGGGTTTATTCCTCACCAAGTCTGTGCCACCTCCTGCGCTGCCACCGAGCACAGAGTGGGCTCGTCCTGCAGTGTGAGACAGCCTCCACCTGCTCACAGCAACAGAAACACTCGGGGGGCTTCGGATGAGATTGGATTTGATGCCAGGATCATCTCATAAAAAAATAGATATTAAGTGAACAATCCTTCCATCAGACATGTACAAATCCTTGAGCTTCTGCCAGTCTGGAAGGACTGCTAATGTCTCTATTAGAGTTTCAGTGCTGGCTTTGTCTCACCGATGCTCTGCTTTTGAGAGCAGGACCCAAGATGCCACGTTACCATTTCTGTGCCTTTTCCTCATTTTCTGCACATGAGTTTTTCAGTTCTGGGTTTTTTTCCTTGCTGATAACTGGTAATCTCATAAAGGAGCTATCAGATATTTCAAATCTCTCCTGTTCTGGTAATTACTACACTTTGATGCAGCAATCTTTTGATGTTGCTGCAACCCCATGTTTTCATTAGTTCCCCGTGTCACTGCTGTCAGAGTCTGACCTGATCTGACCCTGTGCTCCCCCAAAATGCTGACTGCCAGACAGGAGCCCAGAAAACTTTGGACAGGGTTTTTCATCCTCATTCCCTGCTCAGCTGCATAAGTGCCAGGTACGACTTGGAGCCACACAGGCTGTGCTCCTCTAAGCTCTGCCACACCTTGTGCCTGATCAGATCCAGAAGTAAAAGCTCACTTGAAAGGCCTGCTGAGGCAGCTTGGAGATCTCTGCATAATTCAGAGGATCCCAGTTAGTGTGGAAATGTGTATTCCACACTGACAGCTCCATGGGGACATGAAAAGCGAAAATTCACACACTGCTGGTAGATGAAACAGCACAGAATAGGAAATATGATTAGCAAGAAGGACAATCCATAAAGCAGAGCAGGCCCATGTTATCTTTCCAGTCTTGAGCTCCTAAAGCAGCTCTGGGCTTCTTTTTTTTTTTTTTTCAGCATTATTGGTTTTTGCAGCATTTCGGGGTTTGCAGCATTTCCTGCAATGTTGCTGGGCACCTCCTGAGCTCTGCTGGGCTGCAGAGGTTGTGAGCATCACCCTGGGCCCTGCTCTTCATCTCCCTGCACTAACAGAGGCTCAGCCCCAGCGAGGGAAAAGCAGGAGAAGAATGGGAAATAGGGCAGTTCCTGGGCTCTGGGAAGGATTATGCCTGATTCGGCTCAAAAAAAATTTAAATCAAAATAAATGGCCTAACACAGACTTATGCAACACTTGGCCAGCTCCTAATTTTGATTTCAGGGGCATGCAATGATTTACATCAGCTGGATGTCTGTCTCTATACACATATATTAAGATCTGACACAATTACCAGTTTGCCAGGGCTAAAATAGTCTGGGCATGAGGAGGAATTCAGATGGAACAGAACTAAAACATCAAACCAAGCTGCCTCAAACTGCCTCTATGAACCCCCAGGATGGGAAGCCACCCTCCAGGCACAGAGCAGCACACTGTATGGGGAGCAGCTGAGTGAAGCACCCCTGAGATCTCCTTGGGGTCAGGCCACTAACAATGGGGTGAGGGATTTATCTGCTCCGTGTCTTTATTGAGGAAATGGGCTACTTTCTGCACTGAGAGACACCAATCTCTGAGCTCAAGGAAGGGAGGGAAGGAAAGAAGGGACATCATTTCCCATGGATAGGCAGGAAGGAGACAGAGAAGACAGGGAGACAGGAGCAGGCACATTAATGTTTATCAACACATCCACTACTGAGGAGAAAGCAAGACTTGCTCCATATGGGGTTCAACACACTCAGGAGCTGCAGGAGACTAAAAACATGGAAAGGGCTGCCTGTGCCACAGCTCACAAGGGAAAGTTTAAGTGTGACCAGCCTGTCACCAAGACAGTGGTGCTGCTCAGGGTCAGCCAGCAGCCACGGAACAGCTCCGGGAGCCACAAATGAGCGTCCTCTCCCCAAGGAACCTGAGGGCTGGTGATGTTTCTTTAAATGTTTGGCTGCAGGGTAGGCTGAGGTGGGAATGTGCAGCTTAACTCTGTTCCCTGCCCAGGTCAGAGCCCAGAGTCACCCATGCCTGAGGATGAAAAGCGGAGCAGAGGAAGAGGAAGGTGCACCCTGCTCCCTGGGGCCTCTCAGCCACACAGTCTCATGCTCCTCCAGGGTTGCCACCCTGTTTGCCCCCCAAACTATCCCTTCCACCCTCTCCCTCAGCTCAGGAAATTGTGGGATATGGTCCCAGAGCAAACTTCTCTGCACCTTCTGCCTTGGTGCTGTACCACGGCTCCTGATGGACCCAGAGTCCCAAACTCGTTGTCAGTCTGACTCACCTCATGACTGACAAGAAGGATGCATTTGCACTGCACAAACCCTTTAATTTATCTTTTTAAGGCACTCAATAAGGCCCTGATTACAATGTTCCCTTCCTTGCCCTTGTTCAGATCTATGTAAGCCTGGTAACCTCACCAAGTGGAACAGATAAAAGTTTTACTGGTCCTTCAGGGCTACTAGGCCAAATGAGGAATATTCACCCACAAACAGCTGTTAATGTTTAATTTTTTATGTAAAATGCTCTGGAAATAAAGATGCATTAGGCTGAGCAGCTGTTAATGCTCTGTTTTCCTGTACTGGCTGCAGCATGGAGGGCGATGCTTCTCTCCAGCATCAGCACTGCCACACGGGGTTGAATACAGCAGCAAATGGTGAGAGCTCAGCTAAAGCCTTGTTCATATCAGCTCCAGCTGCTGGGCTTGCACAGGGTCCTGGGGCTTGGGGTCTCATTGCAGAGAACATTCAAACTTAAATCCACCATCAGAAAGAAGAAAAAGCCTCACATGAGTGATGGAGCAGGGAATGCTTTTTACCTTCTCTTGTTTCTGCACATCAAAAAGAGTTGGAGTTTGTTGCCCATATCACAGGAAGCCAAACTGGTTTTTCTGTGTACCTTCAGGATGTCTGATTTTTTCTGATTTCACTTTACAGCTTTTAGATGGGGGCCAGTGGCTGAATGAAGCTGGACCTTGCCAGCAGCTTCCTGGCACAACGGACTTTCACCTATTCCTCCAGCAGCACATGTGAAATGAAACCTTCAAACAGCTGAGAAGCAAACCACAGGTCTCAAGAGGTCAGAGGAAGAGGAATTAGTCACCCTTTGAAATATGGAGGCCATAGCAAATGAGAATAGACGGGGTTTGATGTCAGGAGGAGAAGCTGGCAGTGGGGCTCAAACTCTGATAGCTCCTTCTCAGAACATGGCTCAGCCTGGCTTTCACCTCCCAAGCTCTGGAACTGCTCCATGCTTCAAAAAAAGCCTTTGAGGGATCTCTGCTGAAAAGGGAAGGAAATTGAGAAAGGCAATCCCATCAACAAGTCCAGCAGTGCTCAGCCTGTGAGCTGATGCCACCCAAACCCTGTCATGTTCTCTCAGGAAATCCATGTATTAGACCTGGAATTAGGGAGCTCAGGTTTGAGAAACAGCTGCTGATGCCCTTTCTCTAAGAAGTGACTCTTCTTACTGTTGTCTTGACATTATTTGAGCACACCCCACCTCAAAGGACACGGCAAACAGATTGATTAAGCCTCCAGTATATAAACCTGTAGGGAAGGTTTATCAAACCGAGGCACAGAGCCACAAAGTGATTTATGCAAGGCTGTGGCTGAGGCTGGTCCCAAATCCATTCCCTGCACACCACTAGACAGTGCTTTCTTTTCACTGCCACCAGTGCTTTTGAACCACAAAGCTCAGCCAGCCCATAAAACCGAATAAAACAGGTCACTTCACACACAAGCACTCTGGACAACTTCCTGCTGGGTTTCTTCAACGAGGAGAGCAGAGTTTGGCTTTGATGCCTCAGGGCAGAAGTCTTTGAGTGTGTGCATGACACCGGATAAATGTGATCAGATCTGGTGTGACAAAACTATCAGGGAGACGCTTGCATTGCCGATCCTGCAGCAGGGCTGCCCATGCAGAGCAGAGAGGGAACACGTTCCGGGTGTCAGGCGGTGCTACAGAGTAAAGGGAGGTGAAGTGTGAGCCAGAGAACAACCACAGTCATTAACAGAGACATCCCAAACTAACAGCGGCAGAGCCTCCTCACCACGGGCAGCTCCCGGCTCTGGAGCTCCTCCGACGGGAGGACGAGGCTCGGGGCACTGGGGACGCTGTGGATTTGTCCCGCCACCCTCCCTCCCCTGTGCAGTGCCCTCATGTCCCGCTCACCAGGCCCAGGCTGTGGGCACAGGAGGCTGAGGGACACCGCAGTGCACCAGGGAGAGCCAGAGCCTTTTCCTGCTCTGGGCCTGCTCCAGCCCAGGGCAGCACAAAGGGAGCTGCAGCCGATTTATTCCTGAGCAGCTCCAAGTGCACCTGCAAGTCACAATAACAGATTTAACCTCACTGTGAGCAGGCACTCACTGAGATCAAGGGTGATTATTTTAGGATGTGATATGCTCTAATTGTTAGGAATTTTTAGGTATACTGTCTTTTTCCTTCCACTTTTGCACCCAATTATGTGGCAGGGGAGAGTGGTTCTTATTGCACCCAAGGGACTTTCTGAATGAAGGAAAGCTGGAGAATTAATTCATTCTGCACACCTCTACATCAGCTAGTTTGTGGTGTAAAAGCTCTCATCAAGGAAAAAAACTGTCAGACATTCCAACCTGAGCATTTTGCACGTCTTTAACCAGTTCTTCCTTTTTATTTATTCCTATAAATACAGTAGGATTTGGCAGGGAGAACCACACGGGTGGAACTGAGTAATGGCTCTCAGAGTTTCTGTAAATTAAGAACACCCGAGCTGACAATGTACATGTCGTCTTTATCAATTCACTCCCCAGGCCCATGCCAGGCGCTCTGCAATAAACTTCCTCTCCGTTTCACACCTAATCATGTGCAGCATAAATCCCACAGATCACAGCCTGCGCACGGGGCTGAGGAAGGATCAGTCTGGGGTGTTTATCCTCAGATGTGATCAAGCTGAGACAACTTTTCTCCCGTACTCACCCTCCAGCACGGCAAAGGAACCTCCACGAGGTGAATAATCAGAGTTCAGCCTATTCTCTAATTCAAATGCAAAGCACCTGGACATCCCCGTTTGCTATGCTGCCCGCCACCTCTTCCCTTTCTGCTCCCCTTGTAAACAAGCTGCAGGTGAATCGTGCTGCTCAGCACTTTTCAGACTTTATCCTGCTATTTTTAAATACAGCACAAATGTGATTAGCACATCAGCCTGATTATCTCCAAAAGGATGCGAGAAGAAGGAGACTGCCAGACAGCTTCAAGTCTTTGGAAATCCTATTAAGGTTAAAGAAAGCGTTCATGGGAGTGAGGGGTGGTGCAGAGGGTGCTGCTGTAGTTGTGGAGAGGTGAGCAGAGAAAAAGCTGCACCATCTCACTCTGCCTCTTCGTGTCACCCCAACAGCACGAGTTGTGCAGAGAACTGGGAAATCTGCCCTTTCCTTGATGACAAAGGTAAATATTGTACTAGAAGCTCACCGAAATGCCCTCTCTTGGCCTCATGTGCCGCATGCAGTCCTTTGCTTTCAAATTACATTTTTCACATGTTGCTGGCTTCCTTTCTGCTCTCTTGGACACTTGTCCAGCTTCTCAGACACCGACAGCCCAGGCAGGGCCGCTGCTCTCGGCCGGCCAGGACAAACAGGCACATGTGTGTCTTGTGGCAGCACACACCAGCACTGCCACAGGTATTTGGGTTGGCAGAGGCCCGAAATATGTCTTTTTTTGATTCAGTGGGCTGACTCTGGAAATGCAGCACAGCATCTGCATTTCCATCTGGGAAATGGGGAGGAAATCTGGACAGACATATGGAAGTCACTGTTTCTATATTTCCAACACTGATGGATAAGCATCTGAATTTTCAACAGCCGTTTCTTTAGCTCAGAGTCAACAGAGTTTGCTCCTTGTTGGGTAAAAAAACAAGTATTTCTGACCAAAACTCCACTGATGAGGAGTCAGAGCTCCTGTATGCCAAGAAGAGCTGCATTCCCTGTTGGGAAGCCTGTTCAGACTCACTGGGTGCCTTGATTTAGCTGTAAGAGCCTGGATTCAACACAAAGGCTATGAGTGCTTCAGGCACACTTGCATCTCAAAAGTCAGACCCAAGTGTTGACAGAGACGTGAAAATATCTGTTCTCAAATCAGTTCCTCTTTGCAGACCTTAAAAAAAGCTTTTCCTCTTGCTGTGAGCCAGGTGTGGCTCTAAACACACATATTCACATATAGGTGTACACATATCCCTGTGCAATTTTTTCGCACCCTTGCAACCTCCTGGAAAATTCCCCAGCAGGCATTAAAGCCTGGAAATCTCCAGAAAGGCTAATAAATCATTCTAAGTATGATGTTTGCAGGGGAAGGCATTTTGGAGATGGTAAAAAGAAGCCCATTTTCAAAATGTCAATGAACCCACAGCAATGGTGAGCGGCTTTTCAGATGTCTGCCCACTTATTAGAGATGTGCAAAGTCAGGTACCCTCAATATTTGACTAGAAAAAGTTACAGTATAAATGACTGTAGCCTTTCCAAGCCTATAAAAAGGGAAGCAGGGATCAGAAATGATTGGGGGGAAAAAAAATGAATCTCCCACAAGCCTATTTTTCAGAAACCAGAGTTCAGCTTGCTCCTGAGAGCGGCAGGAAGCACAGCATGAGAGGTAATTGCCCATGAGAAATTCTCTTTGAATGCATAGGACAACATTACTGGGCAGAGAGGCAAGAGGAGGAACAAACACCAGCTCTGTGTGCTGCTCAGGAGCTGCTTGTACCAATTCCTGCATATCCACGTATCTCTGTCACATTAATTAACGCCTGGGAGGAACATCCCCCCCTTCAGGGGCTTGCAGTGCCTACTGTGACCTGCCAGATCCCAGCAGCTCTCATGTGCTCAGACATGGGAATCACAAGGAATGGTAAACATGAACACAAAGATCAGATCTAACAGCAGGAATGAGATGTGATGGTGGCTGTGGTGGATAATGCACTCATTATGTCCCTGCTTTTGAGGTACTACAGGGAATAGGATGCCCAATTTCCTCCCCAGGGCATTTTACAACAGGATCCTACCTCCTCATTCTTTTGCCATGGGTAAAGTAACCATTTGGAAGTGAAACTCCTGCAACCTTTCATTAAAGAAGATGGGAAGCCAAGAAAGCAGAGGGGATAGATGGCATTTTAATGGAATGTTAGACTCAAAGGGATGGCCACACTGTTGTGTGCCAGAAAGCTCTGAAGGATGCTCAGCCAACGTGATAGCTTGATGGCATGAACACTTAAATTCTTCTTTTTGGGGAGGAGATGTGGGATAATGAACTGGGCCGTGCTGCTGGCAGCTGAAGGGTTGATTTCTGCAGCACAGCTATGGTTGATAATTTTAGTGTCCTACAGCTACGGGTTAGTATTGTAAAACAATTGAAATATTCATAGCTAAATTCTAAAATGCCCAGGACATGATTCTTCTCCCATGTGCAACACCTGTTTCAGGGAATTTTTGCCTCATTCATATCAGTACAAATGAAGAGAAATTCCAGCTGTGTATTTCTGTGTATGAGCCTCCTTCCACAAGGTGTTTAAGCACAAGTTTAAATCAATCCCTATTGAGCAAAGACTAGTGCAGACCTTAGGCTTTCAGTAAAGAAACGTGCTTAAAAACTCCGTCTGATAGGAAGGAGCTACAAGCCAGGGCTTTAGGTTAGTTCCTGCGCCTTTCCTGATGAACCTTCCTACAGAGGAAAGTCAATATTTCAAAAAGAAGGTATCAGTGGTGTGAAGCCAGATTATCTTGAGCCTGTAGGGAGGTTTATTACTTGGCTGCAGCACCTCAGCCAAAAAATATTTGGTATTGATGCCCATCTACCAAATACAAAAAGAAAGAATAAAAAAAGAGAAATTAACCACCAAAATCTAAACAGCTAAATAGACAAAATGACCTTTAATGGTGCCTTCCAACACAAACTATTTATGATTCTATAGTTCTATAAATATTAAATTGCATTTTTAGCATTTCCTTATTTATATCTGTCAAAACCTGCAAGCCTGTCTGTTCTCTGAGGGAACAGTGCTCACTGAAGCAGGAGTGCACCGTGTGAGCTCCAGAGCCTACAGACCCTCAGTAACCCCCCCACAAGCACATCCAGCTTTTGCACAGCCAAAATGTGAATTTTATAGATGCAGCTAAAAAAAAAAAAAAAAGCCATCTGGAAATTTTTTGTCACTGTGTTTCCCATTAAGCGCTTGTTGACTGTAATTAAAATAATTTATATTTCACAAGGGCAGTTCTGTCCCACTCTCCCTTCCACGCGGGGCCACGAACTGCAGCAGCAATTAGTGAGAGATGAGTGATGGAAGTCATGGTTTCAAAAGGTCAGAGACAGCTTCCCTTGCTCACGGCAGCTGCACACTGCATCAGACCTGAAAGGAAAACCTCCACTAAGGGTTCAGGTTTGTAGTGGGCTCGTTGCACCCAGGAAGATGTAGGTGGTACCAACAGACCCAATATCCTCTACAATATCCAGCCCCTGATTCTACACAAAATCCAGTCCTGGCTCCCTGGGAACAGCAAATGGAGCCAGGGGAGGAGGAGGTCTGGGGAAATTCACTCTCCAAGCCAGGCCAACACAGCACAAGGTGGGAGATTTCCCTTGACCCCCATTAAAATAGAGTTTCCTCCAATGCAATCTGCCAAAAGTGCACCAGAGAAACAGCTGTAAATGCACACACCCAGAGTTTTTTAAAAATAAAGACCTCCTAAATGAAATTTCTTGTGCTGATAAGTAGTTAGGGGTTAGAAAATCTTGCGTTATACTCATCTTCTCCTCATTCTGCAAGAGTGGCAGCGGAGAAAATCATCACAAAAATTCTTTCTGTTTTCACTTATTTTTATTTGAAGCGAAGTTTTCCCCATTTAGATCTCAGTTTCCCTTCCCCTCCTGCAATGGGGTCACCACGGCAGGGGTGGAGGCAGCGTGTGTCTGGTTACAGCCAGCACACACCAGCCCAGCAGAAATGAAAGCAAGCGTTCCCCACATGGCTGTAATTGTTAGTGCCGAAATGTACCGACCTAAATGGGATTTCACCTTGGGAGCTGGGGCTGAACTGAGCCTGAGCAGAGGTGAAATTCCCCAGACATATGGCAAATCCTCTGCCGGGTGCAGTGGGAGCCCTGGAGCTCTTCATCAGGCCTCGGGAGCCCCCCATTAGCTCCACAGAGTGCTGGGATCGGGGGAGAACAGCTGTAAGTGTCTCTTCATGCCAGTGGGGAGCTGCAGAGTGCTCAACTACTGCCTGTGTAATAAAAACCAGGAACACAGCTCCTCTGAATTAGTTTAGACCACTGAGGTCTGTTTATTTCAATTATCACTGGTACAGTCAAGTCTCCTGAAAGATCCCATTAGCTCCCAACTAGTTCTTTTACACACAGGCACCTTTTCTAATACCTTTTGCTTTAATGAAGCTGCTTTTTTTTATAGCTCACACTGGAGCAGATACCAAAAAGAGAGCGGGAGCACTTAAAAATAAATGGGTCAAATGTGTCCCTGGTGTAACGCAATGGGGTGTATTGATAGTTTGTTTAGATCTAAGCTGTTGAGCAGGTGAAATGGTGGGAAAAAAGGGAAAAGAACAAAGAACTGAGTCTAAATAAAGACCTGTCTTGTCTCCCTTTTTCTGGTTTCCCTTCTACAGGTCAGGACGTGGTGCTTCCACTTTGCAGTGAGGTTTTGTGGATAAGGAGTCACATCTATCATTTTCTACCTGTTAATGCTATTTACAAAACCCCTTCCAGGGAAATGGATAAATTCACGCCTGGTGCCTCTATTCGTGCCTACACTTCTGTAGTTGGGAAAGGAAACAGTCTCCAAAGAGGAGCAGAGTTTTCTGTTTCTGCTCCCTGGCTGCTGCTACTGTGTAAGGAAAGGTTCGAATTTGTTTAAAATGCCCAGGACTGCAGCTCAATTAAAGTTCAAAAAACATCAAATAAAGGGAAGAAGGCAGAGGTCAGTTGTTCTGGTCCCTTCATGCCCATGCCAGTTCTCCAGCACGTTGCTCTTTGCCCTGGGGAGGACAGACTGAGCTTGGCCCTGGAGGCAGCAGGAGAGGGATGGTGCTGTGGGACTGTGCCTCAGAGGCTTTGACAGCAGCACGGGCACCGCAGCAATCTTGGCTCCTGCCAGCACAAGGAAGAGAGCTTCTCACTGAAATTGGATGGGAATTCTTTTCTTTTAAGATACCAAATCTCATTATACACAAGCTGCTTGCAGCCCACCACCAGCTCTGCTCGGTGATTTTCTGCTGGGAAATGCTGTCATATTTCAAGGCTGAATTTCTCCACACTCATTTTCCAGCCCTCTTGTTAGGCTCTATTTTGCAGGGTCAAAAGGCCCTTTACTTTCAAGACTCCTCTCCATGTAGATACTCTTAAAACTAACGATAAAAATCTGCTCTCCATCTTTTAATAAGATAATGAATAGAGTTCTTGGTGCTTCAGGTCATGTAACTCATTTCCCATGCCCTGAATCATTTCCCTAGCCTTCCCCTGAGGTCTGTGTGAGACCTTCCAGCGACTCCTGAGGACTCAGTTGGAGTCAGAAGTGGGTGCAAGTCTCCAGCAGCCATCACTCAGTCCTCAGGACAGAGATGAGGTTACTCCTCTAATTCCACGTGATTCTTTCCATGTACACAGGGCTGTCCTCGTGCTGCAGAGCTGAGATTCCCTTTGTGGCTGCTGCCCACCGTGACCCTCAAGTCCATCCCAGAGCCATCACCTTCCCAGACAGAATCTCCCATTCTGTGGTTCCACCAGCACTTTCCCTGCCCAGGTGCAGCAGCAGACTGGGTTTAACTACACGAGTTGGGGCTGTCCCACTTCACCCAACACTGGGGAGGCCACACCTCGAATCCTGGCTTTGGTGTTGGGCCCCTCTCTCCAAGAAGGTCCAGAGCATGTCCAGAGAAGGAAATGGAGCTGTGAAAGGGAGTGGAGCACAGGCTGGATGAGGAGCAGGTGAGGGAGCTGGAGGAGGCTCAGCCTGGAGAAAAGGAGGCTCAGGAGAGGCCTTACAGAGCCCTGACAGGAGGGTGCAGCCAGGGGAGGGTCGGCCCCTTCTCACAAGTAACAAGCTACAGAACCAGAAGGAATGGCCTCGAGCTGCACCAAAAGTTTAGATTGGATATTAGGGAAAATTTCTTCATGAAAAGGCTTGTCAAGAACTAGAAAAGTGAGGGAGCTTATGGCTATTATTTATCTGTCCTTTTTAACTCGAAGGTGAGGAGCCCTCAGTGCCCCAAGGGCTGGAGGAAGGGGAGAGTGCGCCACAAACTGATACAAACACACACAGCAAGGCTGAAGGGAATTTTAGCAAACATTTCCCTTTTTCTGAGGTTTTTTTAAAGAGGAATGAAGAATAATCTTGTCCTTCAGAGGAGATGTATTCCACTGGATGGACTATTTTTTACAATAGCTGATGCCTCTGCCAGCCCAGAGGAAAGCAAACTGAGTGATTAGAAGAGTCTAAAACTATTGCTGGAAGAGAAAAAGGACGTGGAGCAAGGACAGTTATTTTTAAGCTGTGCAGCAGCATTGCCTGCTGATTTAACTGCACAGAACTTGCAATTTCTTGTTGATCACATTTTTTTAAATCTCTTTTCAAACCTGTAGCCAAACTTCCAATCTATGCCCTATGAATTACTACAGTGGCAACCAAAGAGAAAAGAAGGGACCAGTTAAAGACAAAATTCATTTGTTGGCACTTGAGCTCCTGAGAATTGCACCTGAGTGCAAATTTTATTTGCAGATAATGATGAACAAAAGGAAGCCCCAGATGAGGGCAGGAAAGTGCAGATTATTTTGGCTTTACGAGGTGTCTGGAGAAGGGGTGAGTGTAAATGTGAGCACCAGCTAATGGCAGAGCATTCCACGGATGGCAGAGCCAAGGCTTTCTCTTTATCACCCCAGATCCTCCAGCCAAGCGCAGTGGCCAGGAAAGAACCTGAAAACAGGTTTCAGGAGATGATAAAAGTTTAAAAGGATGGGGAGGCAAGGGAAGATATATCCATTGGTGCTAAATGGAATAAAGAATTATACACAAAGAGCGCAAGCCTGCAGCAGCTGCAGTCAAGAAAACAAATCAACCATTTATTACTTCTCCTTCAGTGTTTTTAAATATTTATGGAACACCATCCATAACCAAGTTAATTGTGGATGGCTGATGGTGTATTTGCAGAGCCTTCTTTCACCTGTGAGCAGCAGAACTGCCATGAAAGGGACTTTTCATCAATGACAAGAATTACATGGCCCCTTAACAGCTCTCCGTGTGCCTTGTGGCACAACCCAGTGCAGCTACTCCCACAGGGCTTTGCATGGCATTATTGGTGAGTGCAGCCAAGGAGTATCAGGGGAACAGGGAGAACACAGTTCTCTGTGTCTGTGCATGCAGGGTGAGTGTCCTCTTGGGGAAAGAAACCAGCCCCATTTTGCCAGGCAGAGACCCGTGAACATCCACAGCTGAGCAAAAAAAGAGAAGCTCTTTGGTCTCTGCCATTTACAAGGTAGGGATTCATCCAGAGTGGCCTCATTTCTGCTGATAGCACCTTGCTTAACTCAGTATTTAAATAAAAATAAACAAAGAAAGAAACCCAACCTGCATACTTGTGCGGTGACCTGGTGTCAGAAATGAAGAATTTGTCTCCAGACTGATTTAATCATATCAGAAAGATGAATGCCAGGATTCATTACTGTGACAAAATGTTTATTGTTTAATCACATTATCTGCCAGCTCTCGGGGAGGCTGAGACAGGCTTATGTGACACGGACCCGCCGTGGGGATCACAGCAGCTGCCTCCTGGCTGCTGCTGCTCCACACACGTGGCTTTGGGATGTTCCTGCTGTCCCCAGGTGAGGCTCAGCACCTGAAAGCGGCACCACACACCTCCCTTTGCTGCTAATCTGGCTGCTGGGTTTGACCTGTTCCCTTCCTTTCACCGTGTGGACACGGTCTTTTCACCCAGGTGCATGGAAACAGAGCAACAGCAAACAGATACCACATGAAAGAGGGTGGCATTTTTATTTTGCCAATTCACAGCTTTTCCAGGCTAACCTCCATCAAAGTTTGCCAGACTTCCTTCATGAAGTCAAAATAAGCATTAAAAAAATCTGCTTAAGGTATTTCTGAAGCGTTTTCCATTTTGGTGACATTCAACAGATTTTCGTGTCCTGCTTGGCTCGGATGAGAAATACAGTGAGCAAAGCAAGCTCATGCTTTGGTCAGCTGGCTTCACTGTGGGTAACACAGAGTCACAGAAGGGTTTGGGTTGGAAGGGACCTCAAAGATCATTTAATTCCAACCCCCTGCCATGGGCAGGGACACCTTCCACTATCCCAGGTTCCTCCAAGCCCTGTCCAGCCTGGCCTTGGACACTGCCAGGGATCCAGGGGCAGCCACAGCTTCTCTGGGCACCCTGTGCCAGGGCCTCCCCACCCTCACAGGGCAGAATTTCTTCCTGACGATCTTCCAGAGAAGGGGTGAAATGTTGGGTCCCGCTCCCAGCTGGCAGGAGAGCTGTGTCCCACCAGGAATTCCTGCAGCTGGGGGCAGAACAGGGATACCTTCCCTACAAACCCTGCTCTGCAGAATTGTAAATACACAAACACATTCTCACAGCCCCAAGCTTACAGCTCCTGCTGCTACCACACATCTTTCACAAAGACATTTAGCCTCGAGCTGAGGACTTCAAATGATGGAGAATCCACCTTGCTGCCGGGTAATTTATTTCAGTGGTTAATTACTCTCTGCTAAAAACGTGCACCATATTTCTAGTCTGCATTTCTTCAGCAACTGCTCTAATGCAAGTTTTAAAATGAGTTCAAATGCATGCTGGAACAGGACTTAGGGAGTTAATTAATACTGTTTGGAGAGCCAGACAGTGGAGACATGTTCAATAAAGCTGACATTTATGTATCACTATCAATTCACAAAGATGAAACACTGAATTCACTTGCAAAGCAACAGGCTTGTGGATTTCTAGACATCTTAGTAGAATTTCAATAAAGCCATAAAGAATAATCTACTTAATTCTCATCAAACCCTCTCTCTATGATGTAAGGGTAGAACAGTTTTATTTCTCACAATTTAGGGGAAAATATTCACTCTGTAATCCCTTGCAAGCCTGAGCTGAAAAATATTTATCTTACTATTTAAATTATTTTTTCTCCGTGATTTATGAATGCTGCTGTCTTTCCCTAGAGATGGGCACGAGGCTCAGATTCCTGACATTGATTGATTCAAGGGGGAAAAGTATGTAACATTTGATCTGACAAGGCGAGCACGTGCAATCCTTGGACAGATGTACCAGGGAGAGAAGTCATACTTGTATCTTGAACAGAGTTCTGGTCAGACGTTATCCAAGCTCAGATTCTGCAGGAAATTGTTGTGAATATGTAAAGAGAAATAACCTGGTGGGAGAAAAAGTCTTCCCAAGTCCTGCACAAACTGAATAGCTCTGCACAGCTCATTTATGACAATTCTTCTTGGGATTCACACCTCGCCTAAAGTGAAGGGACAGAACTTTTCCATGGCTTCCAAATCTGTCACACCAACAAATCTGGGGCACTTCCTGAAAAATGCCAGGACCTGCAAACGTTTCTGCTACCACTGCAAAGACAAATCTCTTCTTCCTCCCCCCACCAACATGCAGCCATCAGGAAAAGCAAGATTTAAAGGGATTTCACATTTCCAGAAAAAATAGCCCACAAATCACTCCTGTGAGCTGCCAAACTGAGTTGACCACTAAGAAAGGCCAAGAACTGGGTTTTTTTTCCATCCCATGAAGAATGATGGGGGATATGGGCATTAAAATCAATATATAGCTTCTAACTCACATCAGTGTAGAAAACTCAAGATTTTTGCCTTTTGTGTTTTGGGTCTTTTCAAATATTTCAGTTCCATGTAACTTGAATCATCTCAGTTCACTCTGTTCTTCTGGTTTGTTTTGCTTATTTAACCATATTATTATTAAGTTTAAGGACAAATGAATAAAACCAAGTTATTTTATGCTGGGAAAAAAACAATAACCAAAGCTTAGAAATTTACACTTGGATTATTAAAAAAACAAAAAAATCAATACCAATTTTTCCTGTGAATAACTTCATTTATTCACTGAGACATTCCAAATAAAATGGAATTTTGTTCAAAAAATTCCCAGCCAGCCCCAGCAAATGTATCTTTTCGTGTTTGTAAATCCTTCTTGCCTCCCTCCACAAGTAGCTGTAGTGCTTCAATGAGGACCTCCTATCTCGCCCAACAAATTCAATATACCCATCTCCAGATGTGGGAAAACTGCAGCATACCAACACGTATCCAAGTAAAAATTACTTCAGCGAGCACTTCTCCTCTATTTTACTGAGAGCAACCTGGCAAGCCTTCCAAGGAGCTGACCCTGAAGCAAAACAGATGCACAGAGCCTTGCAACACCTACATTTCATATGTTTTGCTTTTTAGAAGAAGTGTAGGTGTCTAATGGAGCTTGGGAAAGCCACATTTTCCTTCAACTACACTCTCAAAGTAAATCAAGAGTGCCGAGTAAAGAGAAACTAATTCTATTTTTCTTGCTTCCAGTAGGAAGGAGAATTGTCTCTCCTCCCCTTCTTGCCCCAAGCAACAGTCTTGGCAGCAAAGAATATTTTTTCATAAAGCATAGCGCAGAAGCAGCTCTCATTCACTCCAGCAAATCCTGTTTAATCCTTGGATTTGTATCGTTTGCTGACTAGACTGAGAAATTTGGCTGCATCTAATCCTTTGGCTTCTGAAGAAAAATGGCTTATTTAAATATTTAGCTGCACTTTGTCAATAGCAGCGGGACGGGGGTGATGGATGACAGCAATTATGCTGGGTGCATCTCCATTAACGTGCCACTTTTCCCAGGTATGGAGTCTGCCTCTTGTATGGTTTGTTTAATGATCAGGACTGAGGAGGAATTTTAATGACCCCTCAGCAGCCTGTGCTCGCTTGAGGTTGGATATTATTCAGTGGTGTGGGAGTAGCTGGCAAGTCGGGATGATCAGAGCAGTGGATTAGACACATCCCCTGCGAACAAGTTGACTCAGGCTTCGTGACACCCTGAGCTGCAGCAGGTAAAACACACCAGGAGAGAGCCACAGGTCCAGCCAGGAAAGCAGAAACACCTCCCAATGCTCTGCAATGCAATTTTTAGTCCTTCATGTGATGAGAGCATTCTGCACTGCTCACCAAATTCCTGTCAGCCCTATATCTCTCTCATAAGCCATTTTTTATAGATCTATAGGGAAACAGACATAGAAAGAGTAAAGACAGACATCCCTCACTCACCTGTATCAGGAGATACCTTCAGCACCCCAGGGCTGGGCTCAGCAGTGATGTGCTGGTGCCACTGCCATCAGGCAGGGTTTGCTGGGCTCAGAGAAGGGCTGCCCAGGATGTGTCCATACACACCCTGTTCTCCTGGCTTTCCAGAGGGTGGTGGAAGAGCCCTCATGCTCCAGAGTGGAGCTGCACACATCACCCATGGCTCTACAGCACACACTGAAGTGGGCACTGAGAACAAGTGCAAATACTCTTGGCTCCTCTGGGTGCCAGAAAAAGAGAGTCAAGAATAAATCTGAGGCCATTCCACTGCTTCCACCCTTGGCATGATTATCTGTAACAGAGTGAATGCAGTTGTACCTCTCTGGCCTTTGTAAAGGCAAATACTCAGAGCCTTAAATCAATGCCAAGAGGAGCCAGACCCACCACAGAAACCTGAGTTTGACCTCCAGTTCTTTTCCCCTCTTTTCTCCTTCTGTCTGGGCCAGGAGTGCTGTTCCTGATGTTATTCTCTCTGTACTGTTCATATGGTTTATATGTGAAGAGTGAATTTATTAGACTGATACTTGTACTGCTCTTCTTTTGCTTTTCCTACGTACCTGTGCACACACAGGCCTCACATGAACCATTTCCTTCTTGATCAGAGGGGTGCATAAGAAAGAAATGTTCTGGATGGACTGTTGCCTGTTAATATTGCTGTAAGTGAGGTAAAATGTGACAATCTGGTAAATCTCAGATACTTTGGGTTTCATGTGCATGTGGTCTAAATCGTGGGAAGTCAACAGGGTGCCCAGAGGACAGATAAAAGCAACAAAGATCTTTGAATGTAATTTCATTCTCAGGTAACAGAAACCCTTTTAAAAATATAACATGCACTATAAACTGTATAATTAAACTGAAGAGCTGAGGGCAGTCCTGGCCACTAACAGAGCAGGAACAAAGGATATCTACAGCAGTGCTGTTCTGTCCATCTTTGGTGCATGTGGGATTTGGAGTCACGAAAAGCAGCTCAGTGCTCCTGATATATTTTGGAAGGAGGAAAAAAATCCATTTGAAATCTGCCACCTCACAAATACAGGCTGGACCAGCATAATTTTCCTATCTGTTTCTCCTGCTGTCAGGTATTATTTGCCTTGGAAAGATCCATGTACAGAAGGTGTGATGGGCAGGTTTAATCAGTCAGTCCACAGACCTGACCTCCATCCTCCACCAAAGCTTTCACTGCAAAGAAATAAGCAGAGGCCACCTTAAAAAATAATTAAAGGTAGACCACACAAGGGATCCAAACAGCTCTGCCATCTATTAATGGAAATGATGGATGCTCTGTATTAACCTTGCTGTGGTTGCAGCCCTACATACAGAGAAAGAAGCAGCCGTGTGAGTGATTCAGTGAGGTTACCTCCTGCAAATTGTATTAATAATTCACTTGCCTGTGTGAGCATATCCCTCCTTCCCAGGCCAAAAGGTTGGACTAATTTAATGGTGCAAGGTTCAGATATCCGTATGCTCCTACAGGCAAAGATGAAGGAGAAAACCTGGACCTTGGCAGCCACCCTTTCCTGGGCTTTGTGCAGCAGCCAGGGGCTGCCCAACCTTCTTGTGGGATGTGGTGCCAGGACAAGGAGAATGGCTTCAAACTGCCCGAGGGCAGGGTTAAGTGGGATATTGGGAAGGAATTGTTCCCTGTGAGGGTGGGGAGGCCCTGGCACAGGGTGCCCAGAGAAGCTGTGGCTGCCCCTGGATCCCTGGAAGTGTCCAAGGCCAGACTGGACGGGGCTTGGAGCAGCCTGGGACAGTGGAAGCTGTCCCTGCCCATGGCAGGAACTGGATGATCTTCAAGGTCTCTCCCCACCCAAACCATTCTGTGGCTCTATGATGGCCGAAAGCAAAGCTGGGGATCTGCAGTCTGGCCTCATCGAGCGCAATATGATCCCATACACATCCCTGGGAAAGACCTGGCAGGCCCATGGCTACGGGCATTTTCTGGTGGAAGTGGTACTACAGGTGCAGGTCTTCTACAATTCAGCAGAGATCTCATCTGCTGCAAACCTACCAGAAGTGTGTCCAAAATGATTTACGAGAAAATCGAAGTATCATCTGTGTTCTTAAAATATTGCTTTATGTTGGCTTATACCCCATTTCTTAACTGACAGCGTTGACTTCTTCATGTCACTGGGGTGAGATGGGAGAGAGGGGAAGGGAAAGCAGAGGGGACAGAAGGTGGGAAAGCAATCATGGAATATCCTGAGCTGGAAGGGGCCCACAAAATACATCCAGCACTGTCCCTGCCCAGACCCCCCAACAACCCCACCCTGGGCATCCCTGGCAGCGGCGTCCAAACGCTCCTGGAGCTCTGGCAGCCTCGGGGCCGTGCCCATTCCCTGGGGAGCCTGGGCAGTGCCCAGCACCCTCTGGGGAAGAACCTTTCCCTGATATCCAGCCTAAACAACCAATAGCTTTTGACAAATGCCCCAATTCTGGAGGGGAGGAAGAGAGGTGGATTTCAAGATTGCCATACTTTTGTAAGGGTTTGTACTCCCTTGTTGAACGTCACCAGCCTTTCATCATGGCAACCGGTGAAGTGTTAAATTTCCTTGCCTTTTGCCTACCTACACAGTCTAATTTGGAGTTACCTGCTAACAGTCATTTAATCCACTGCAGAGATTTCGTGCCGTTTTCACTTCTGGAGCAGTCATTTGACAACATGTCAAGTGGGAGCAGCGCACAGCCGAGGCTGAGAAATCCGCCTGTCCATGGTAAATGTGGGTGGCAGAAGCACGGAACCTGGAAAGATCCAAAAGAAGGTGGTAATTGCCCAAGAGCAGAGATAATTGAAGCAGATGAGCCTCACATGAAGCTGTGCAATTACATTTTCTTGCCATCCACAGTGCGGCTGCCCCGCTCCCTGAGAGAGACTCGGGCATGTGGCGACTTCAAAGCCCAGATCTGGGGGTTTAATTCTGAAGAGAAAAACATTGTGGCTTTTACTGGGAAGGGTTTAACATGACTGGAAACTGTAAATGTTATGGCTTCTCAGCAGGGCTGCAACCATCACTGTGAACACATGGCTGTGATGCCAGCTGTGAGTGCCTGTGCTGGATGTAATTGCTTTTTTTCCTCCTGGTGTTCTTCATCAACCACCCAACCAACATATGAAGCAGAGGAACTTGCCATATGAGAGAAGAAATCTCACACAAGATTTGCTCCAGTTTCTCTCAGTGTTGATCTGATACAAAGAGAAACAGCAGCAAGAGATGTAGAAGCAAGAAAGGGTTGTTTGCCTAAAATCTTGGTTGAATCCGAAGTCACAGGGAAAAAACTGTGTGAGCCATTTGCCATTTTTCCTAAGGAGCCCTGGGTCTGAGCTCCCTGAGTAGTGCTACCACAAGGTTGGACACACAGAACCACAGTCTGGATGTGAGTCCAAAGAAGTGGTGACAGCCAGGTTCACATCTGCTGGCTGCCCGTGCCTGGTGTAGCCTCTTCCATCTCTGACCCTTCAGCTCCTGCTGCAGCTCCTGGGGCTGCTCTGTAGCTGCCCTACAACCCTCCAGATCTGCTGCCTTCCACTTCCACCCTCCCTGGTTTGTTCTTGTCCATGGTACATCTTTGCTCTCTTCCCTGTACCCAATCTTCACCAGGATTCAGCTCCAACGCCGCTCACAAAGCTGTGACAGTACCAGCCCGGAGCTCAGACTGGCCACACGACACAAATAAGAACCAAACCCAATAAAATCCACTCCGCTTCCACAGCACATAAAGCAGGCAGTGGCAGACCATAGGATCATGGAATATCCTGAGCTGGAAGGGACTCACAGGATCATCCAGTCCAACCCCTGGCCCTGCACAGACACCCCAGCAACCCCACCCTGGGCATCCCTGGCAGCGCTGTCCAAACACTCCTGGAGCTCTGGCAGCCTCGGGGCCGTGCCCATTCCCTGGGGAGCCTGGGCAGTGCCCAGCAACCTCTGGGGAAGAACCTTTCCCTGATATCCATCCTAAATCTCCCCAGCTGATGACTTTTGCCAGCTGTTCTTGAGCTACCCAGCATGAGGCAGAGGTTTTCCCTTCTCTTCCATCTGTGGGTTTGAATGACACAGGGAGTGAAGACAGAAACCTGAATGTTCCTGTTTGTATAGTAAGGCAAATGTCAAAGCAGTGGAGGAATTTTTCACAGCCCATAGACCCTGAGGACAGAAATGCAGAAAGAGGCTGCCAGGTGATGTGTCTCTTGTTTCCAGACACCAGCTTTTCCAGGCGCTCTCTGGACCTGCCTGAGGAGTCATTCCTCCCAACTCCTGGATGAATCCGTGACAATTGCAGTGAAATTCGGGAATTCTTTACTTTTTTTTTGCCCAATTTTTGGTTACAGATCTAATTTGTATTGAAATACGAATATTGTGGTCTTGGGAATCTACTTTCTACAGCTGATTATTTGAGGGAAACAGTACTTTCTTTCACCTCCGTTCAAATGAAAGGTTTTTTTCCAAGGGGGAAAAGTACATTGACATCCATTCCAGGTTTGTTACTCAGCAAACAGTCCAATTCAGGGTGTCAGCTTCCCCGCTGATTTGCCATATAGACTGTGAGACACTTAACCTGCTACCATTTACTCTGCACAGTTTCATTGTAGAGAGCTCCTGACCCTACTGAATTTGGCTCAGGAGTTACCACAGAGAAGAAAATACAAGGCAGTGCCTTAAAAGGGAACTTGAAACAGGCCAGTTTATTATTCATCTCTTTAGATGAAAATACTAACGATAGTTTTTCCCAGAAAGCCTGATGGTTACTTATAGATGCATTTAAAAGAGGGGGAGAGGTGTTAAAACCAGAACTTATTACCCTTGTTGACACTTGTAGGGAAATAACAGCGAGTAAAAATACCTGAAGCTCCTCAGCCCAAACACTTTCAGAAATAGCCATTAACACTACAAACACTGCATGAGGACAGAAGAAGGATGGCACAGAGGTGGTATTTGTAATTTCAATTGTGGTCTGAGCACTGTTTATGAAGACTTCAACAGATACATGCCACAGCTCTAATTTGGACCTTTCATTTTCATGTGGAAATAATACTAAAAAAATGTTGTTTGTTCTCTCTCTGGCTGCTCCCAGGTACCTTTCAAGTCAGTCAGTTATTTTTAACAAGCAAACAGCACTTTTTGTTACAAGAACTTCTGAATGAAGCCCCATTCAAAATGACAAATAAATGTGAGCATCATCTTCTGAGATAATTATCAGGAAACTTCAGCAACAACTGTGATTCCTAGAATTTTAATAGCAAGAGTAGCCTTTGCAGCACAGGGTCGAATTCCTGGAGGCAGCACAGGGTTGAATTCCTCTTTAATTTAGAGCTACTCATAAATAGAAACAAACACCAAAGTCAGAAATTATGGGCCTATGTCCCCCTGATTTTGCAATGCGTGTAAAACCTCATCCACCATCACTTCTTTAACCCTCCCCAAGCACTGATGAAGGTAAAGCTCTGTCCTCCACAGCCATGTCCATAAACCCTCTGGGACACAATGGTGCCTTTCCCTAAACTGGCAGAACACAAGAGCACGGAGCTGTAAGGAGCTCAAACCCTGGAACTGCCCCAAAAGGAGGTGTTTGAGGCCAGGTTGGATGGAGCTCTGAGCAACCTGGTCTAGTGGAAGGTGTCCCTCCATGTCTCTAGCATGGAGAGCTAGAACAAGAGGATCTTTAAGGTCCCTTCTAACCCAAACCAGCCTTTGATTCTATGAAAAGCAGAGGAAGAATAATCAAGAAAGAAAAAGGCAAATAGTGACAGTCATCACGGGGAAGGGCTGGTGCAGCCTTGAGGGACTCATGCCAAATTGCCTGGGGACACAGCCCTTGGGGAGGGCCTGTTTAGGGCCTGATTGTTACAGAAAGCCACTGCTGAGAAAAAGAATAATTTGGGTTTATATCATGCCTTTCAGACCCAAGCTATGGCAAAGTAACTTGAGAGATGAGCTACAGAGTAATTTATGGCTGGAGGAAGCGAGGCAGGTTTTACAGGCACAGCAGCACCTTGCAGCCTGCCTTTGCCAGCACAAGTGTTCTGCTGAGCAGGAGGACTCTGGATCTAAAGGCAGGAGCAAGGCAATTTGTTCTACTGCCTCTGCCAGGGATGCTCCTCACAATCTGTCTTGTTCTCCCTCAGGACTGCAGCAGGACCAGCAGTGACAAGGACATGTGCCAGTCCCACCTCGGGGCCAGGACGGCCAAAGGGATGGGAGAATCCATGTGCCTAGCCTAGGTCCTTTCCAAAGCCTAAGTGTCCCCCTGGGCAAACACGTTTAAGCCCTGAGAGGGCCCAGCAGCACCCACGGGAGCTCAGGGAGCTGCAGCTGTGTCCGGCTGGCCCCGCTCGCAGGGGCAGTGGGAGCCTTTCCACGGCTGCTCCTGCCGGCTGCGATGGCTGCAGGCGGCACCGCTTGCCCGCGTTTGTGAGGAGAGGCTGCACGTTCCCACTGGGAATGTTTTCCTGGGCTGCCTTCTCCAGCAGCAGACCTGCACGACCTCCAGCTAACCTGCAATCCAAGCAACTGTGCTGGAAGGGAATCTGCCCGCAAACTCCGGCTGAGGCGCACGAAGCAGAGCTACACATGAATAAAACAAAGCCAATTTGTTACCTCGGATTAAACCCTTGGTGACTTCAGCAGAGCTTGGCTTGACGCGGGGGTTTCATCGGCCCCAAAGTTCAGGGCAAACATGGCAGAAATATGTGCAAGGAAGCCTGCAAGTCAGGATGATTGGCTCTGTCTTGGATGAGGAGAAATACGCAGCCTGTGCTCTGCAGAGGAATGGATGTAAATTATTGTAAGCAAAACCTAGCAGCTTGTTTACAGTGTGTGTTACCTAAATTATGTCAATATTTCTCTCTTTTTTTTTTTTTTGTCAAGACCTCCTTCACATGCAAACAAATCCCTCTCCCACCCCTCAGCTTTCAAAAAAAATCGAGCAACCACATATCCTCTTAGAGTGCCAGTCAATCACAGGTTTCAAAGCCTAAGTATAAAAAGAAAATATCTCTTTTTTTGCTTTTGAAATGAACACAAAATAAAAAAACCCCTGTAACATCAGACCATAATTAGTGAGTGTTTAATCAGAAACAACAGATTGGCCTTCAATCATCACTAATGACAACTTCTCTGCTGCGAAGTCTGACTCTGCAGGCAAGCACGGGGGAACATTAATACTCTCTGTGACCCGTGATTACATTTATCCAATAGAATCACCCTACCTGGCATGTCCAGGGACATCTCTTATGTCCCCTCCTGAAAGGGAACAAAATTACCACGGATATTCTCTCATGCTTCACTGAGGTAAAGCCAGTAATGAAAGGAGTTGGATTTTGCTGCACAATCAGGAGGAGCAGCAATAACTCTTCCCAGCAGCCAGAAAGTTCTGGAGGTGTATTGTTTTCTCCAGCTATCTGAAATAAATCCCAGGGGGTAATTACAGAACAGAGAAATAACACATAAATCCTGTTTAATTGACAACACCGAGAAAAAAAGAAGCACAACAGAGTTTCATCCCTCCTCCTGCACTCCCCATGTTGCTCCTAATGTCTCTGGGACATCTGGAAACCAGGGAGGGTCAGACCCAGAATCTCAACATGGATGGGGAATCTGCCTTAATGTAAAGCTCTTATGGGAAAGCATCCATCTCAATCCCGGGTAATGGGTTTACAAGGGAAACCAACAGAGCAGAAAACTGGTATCAGCCTAGATTATCTCACCCCAGGACTTCTGACCCTGCAGGAGAGGATTCACACAAGACTGCAGAGCTGCAGCTTCCACAGCGCAGGCACTGAGCAGGGCGTGCTGGTGCCTCACGCTGTCATCCAGAGCAGGGAGAGCCAGAATTCTCACTCCTGCCCTAACCTGCTGTGCTTCTCTGCCCACAGCACCCAGACCCAGACTCCCAGGTTTTCCAGCTGTGTCCTCCAGGTAGCTACGGGCCTGAAAGGAAATGGCAAGGATCTATGTGGTTTTGCTGTCCTGTAATCAGCATTTGAAGGCAAACTCCTTGGCAAAAGCTGTGGGCAGTCTCTCTTAACCCATCAGTTTATAGTAATCTAGTGGTGGAAGGGACAGCATATCCTGGGAGCAGGATATCCAACTTCACACTTGCTTTTGTCACCGACTTCTACATCACCTTCAGGGGGAAAAAAAAAAGAATGAAAGGGTGTGGAAATGCTCCCTGAGCTGTCTGAGAGGCCTGGTGGGGGGCTCAGTGTCTCAGAGCATCTGCTCCTGGCACTGGCACCTGAAGGGCAGCGCTTGGTGCTCGCTCGCTGCTCCTGGTACACGAGGCCCAGAGCAGAGGGAGGCAGCGAGCAGAGGCCAGAGCATCTGTCCAGAGCCCCACTGCTGCACTGCCAGCTCTTAAAGCATGACTGGAGTGATGGAGAGGGACTTCTTACGAGAGCACATAGTGACAGGACAAGGGGGAATGGCTTCAAACTGAGAGTAGGTTTAGATGAGATATGAGGAAGAATATTCTTTACTGAGCAGGTGGTGAGGCCCTGGCAGAGGTTGCCCAAAGAAGCTGTGGCTGCCCCACCCCTGGCAGTGTCCAAGGCCTGTCCATGTCTCCATCGTGATCTAAGGCTGACCCTTTTGCTTCCTGCTCTTTGGCTCAGGGGTAGCTCTGCAGGCTGCTGTGGTAACAAACTGTCCTGCCTTGTCCTGCTGCCTGTGGGCAGAGCAAGGCCAGGGTGAGGAGCAACCCCACCACCTTCTTACCCACAAGGAGCAACAGCTCCCACTCCCAGCTCTGCCTCCTTCTCCAGGTTGTCCTAAGAGGATGAGTAAGACACCAGACAGGAGCACACATTTCCATCACTCTCATGCAGATGGCTTCTACAGACATACAAAGCCAAAAATGTCCTTAAAATACATCACCATGGAAGCTGAGAGACAGCACAAAAATCTGCTGATGCCAACACTGAACTTTAACCACTGGGACCCTGTAGAGTTCTCTGCTGAGCCTGCAGTGCCCCATGGAAATCACCCAGGTCCAAATGACAGTGCCATTGTCACCAGCCTCCCACAAACGTGTTCCATACCAGCCTGGCCCACCAGACAGTTTATTACAGAAGAAACTTCACAATGTCATTTACACTTCCCTGAGTTCCAGGGATCCAGCAGCATGTGCTGCAATCCAACCTTTTTTTTTTTTGCTACTGCAGAGCAGTTCCACAGAGCTGTGCAGGAGAATGTCCCCCCCAGCAGCTTGTGATTGCCTCCCTGTCCCAGCTGGCAGAGACAGCCCTTCCCCTCACAGAGATGTAACCCGAGTATCAGTAAATCAGGATGTCACCACTGATACCCTCCAGACCTGTGAGCAGACTTCTCCCTCCAGGGCTGTGCAGAGAGGTGTTGGCAGCAGCTGTCACTCGCTTTTGTTACTTCACTGTAGAAGATTAACTCATGGTGCTTAGAAAGAGCAGAAAGCAAATGGCAGGGTGAAGAAAACATCTGGAGCAGGAATCAGCGTGCCTCCCTTCTTTCTCTCTGACACACTTCTTCCTCACACTTTATTTTTTTTATCACTGGATTTGAAACCACAAAGTAAAAGTGAAATTTTGCATCATTTTCACCAGTCAGTGGGATGATGCATGAGCTTTAGAGCTTCATGGAACAGGAAAAGAGCTCCAGCAAGGCCTGAGGGCAAACAGGGCTCCTCTCTCACTGTTTCTCCTTCACACAGTGACACAGTGAGACAAGAATACTGCTGATTACCAGGGAGGATACCAGGGCTCTCCCGCCATTCCTATGAAAACCCCAGTGCACTTACTGTCCAGTGGATTCATTCTGGATTTCTGGGAGGGGAGGATGGAGGGGATCTTGATTAATTTTAGTCCCATTTATTTTTCAGACTTGGCATTAAAGATTAAAAAGAGGGCCAGGTTCCCAGTGCAGCCCCAGTCCCTTGTGCAGCAGCCCAGGGACAGACCTTTCTGCCAGGATGTCCTGTCCATCTCACTCAGGTTCAGATTTGGAACACGAGGGGCCTCAGGATTTTCATTTCAAGCCATTGTCAGGTTAAACCCATTCCTTCACACACTCTTTTTGCTTTAAATGTGTACATATTGCTGTATCTAGGCCACACCAGTGTAGTTCTTCTTTTGTGACCAACACAAGTTTAATCTTCTGCTGATTCTTGTAGCGTCCTCTTTCCCTCTCGCTTGGCTGTTGCCTCCTCTTCCCTTTCATCTCTTTTAATTCCCATTTCATTTTTCACTGTTCTTACCTCTAGTTTATGCACTGAATGCACCTTCCTTGGTGAGTGTCGGCGTGTGAAGGTTCTGAAAGCCAACTCCTGGGTTCTGGGAAGTTGCACTACCATGGATTCCTTTGGTAAAGCAAATGCTCTCAAAGAGGCAGCTTCTCTTTCATTAAAGCAATTTGCATTGTATTATCCACATTTGCATTCAGACACACTTACCTCGATCCTAAAGCACAGGTGTACTTGGGAGCAGATCAACAGTGTGTTTGTAAGTAGTTTAAAATACAGCAATCATAAAAATTCCAGCAGCTTTGGGAAATAATCCCGCTGGGTTTCTCTGCTCTACTCAGTTGTGTACACAGGGAGTCTCAAATTGTTTGGGATAATGGCCCAAGCCTTGTAAAAGAGCTGTCACAGTGGTGGATCATGTGGTTTCCAGTGAATTAAGCAGAGTCACTTAAATTTGATTATCCCTCTTTTCAGTTAGTGCATCTAAAAGGGCTGGGGAAAAAATTATCCAGCATCCAAATCCTTCCATTAAACTGTTCTGTAAATCCAGCTTTCAAACATGGTTGACAAAACTTATTGCTGTCCCTATACACCTTTCCTTCCTCCCTAGGACATCCAGAACGGAGCTCGCAATACCCATTGCCTGTTTTTGGTGTTTGTATTCGTGTGGCACAACCAGAGTGTTTGAAAAGAACAACAGCAGCAGCAACAAAGCACAGCAAGGCAAATTTTCTAGATATTATTGTTCCCCTGATTTTGTACATGCAAAAAGAGAAAATTACACCTGAATTTAAACCTAACCTCAGCACCCCAGTCGAACTGCAATTCTTGTTGATCATCCTCTGAAAGTGCACCTCGAACTCCTGGACACACAGATGGGTTTAACAGCCTCCCTTTCCACCCTGCTGTGAGCCATGTCTGCTGTTAACACACACAAATCCACCCTGGAAAGGGCTACGGCTTCTCTTTCAGAAGCCTGAAAGAGAAAAAGGAAAAGCACAAAGTTGGAGCACAACCAATTTCAAACCAAGATGGATGGTGCTCTCTGCTCGCTCAAGACGCAAGGAAAAAATCTCAGAGATTAATTTGTGAAGGCCCAGCAGGAACTGTGCATGCTGGGGATTGTGGAGGAAATAAAGTATATAAAAATACAGCTTTACTGTGAGGCAAGAAAGCCAATAAATCAAAGCGCATTAGCAAATATCAGCTGTATGAATAAATTGGCAGAGCCATTATGTTGTATCAGTTTCATGTAGCTGAATGCAGATGGAGCCAACTTCATTTCTGCTTGAGAACTGCTGGTCACAAAGTTTAAGTCACACAGGTTTTCCTGAGGGGAAAAAACACCCAAAACAGCTTTCATGCCTTACCCAGCTGATTGACTGAAATGTGATTGTTTATATGAAACTATACAAAGCAAAATAATAAATCCTACTCCAGAGTCACATTTGCTTTCAAGTTCAGAGCATGAAAATACCCCCAGGGTCTTGGTCTGGCCTTTTCCCCACTGCCCCATTGTGCCTTCAGGAGAGCACAGAGCCACCCAAGTGTTATTTGTGAGCTTTTGGGATACAGCAATAAGCGAGCATGGGAAGCTGATGGCAGGCAGAGAGGGAAGGGCTGAAGGTCATCTCCCCTCTGGATACAGGGAGAAAAGCCCAGGTGCTGCAGTCAGGTGAGAGCACAGCACACACCTTCCCCAGAGCGACAGGGTGCAGAGAAATCCTCACAGAGACTGCCCAGGGAAGTGGTGGAATCACCATCTCTGGAGCTGTTCAAAACCCATGGATCTGTGGCACTTGGGGACATGGTTTGGTTGGGGGCCTGGCAGTGTCAGGTTAAAGGTTGGACTCGAGGATCTGGCAGGTCTTTTTTAACCCCAATGATTCTACAATTCCTTAGCACAGTGCAGATGTGATGCTCCTACCCATGGCTGAATGAGACAAAACTGGGTTTTGTTCCATTTTCTGCTGAATGCTCAGCTACTAAAGCATAGTTTTGTGGCATTCAGGTGGAGAAGGATCACTTACAGAATCTGTTTTTTATAAATCCTACAGAAATACTACAGAGACTACACAAACTAAAGCACTCGGAAGCCTCTGTCCTGCCCTTTCATATTGTTGCTTGCATGAGGCTGATTTTTTTCTTCCAAGACTGCTGACTCTCTTCCGGGAGTTCGTTTAATTATGCTCATAATATTATTTCAGTAGGAGCATTATCATTGCTGTACTACAGAATTACTTGATCAAGAAAATTTGTCTTAAATCTCCACAGACTGCAGCAATAAAGAGGAGATGTTCCATCCACGCCCTCTCCAACCTGGGCACCAGAGAGAGGGACTGAAAAACATGTGAACTCCCCAGCTGGTTTCCTGGAAATGATTTTAACACTGATAATGAACAGGAACTTGTGGAAAATGGAATGTTTTGTCCTCGGGAGGAGGAGAAAGATTTAGGTTTGCTGCTTCTTGGATTTGTTTTGTGAACTCCAAGGATCAAAAAGTAGTAGTCACTTCTGAAAATCTTCCCTCTGCATTCCAGCCGAAGCACTTCCAAGGGGAGCACTCTGCGAGCAGGAGGAGAAGTACTGTGAAGTGTCACGAGTTTATTAGGACCCCTGCAGGGCTGTCCCTACATGCTACAGGAGGGAGGCTCCGTGCTGGGGGAACTGCACTGGGACTTGAGACTAATTCCCCTCTCCCTCCAAATCCTTATATAATTTGAGAGAAGTCCCTCAGGATCACTGTGACTCAGTTTCCCTTTGCAGAGGGGTCCCAAGAATAACTAAGTTAATGAGCTGTTCAAAGGAAATATGGATTAAGACCATCTCAGAAGTGAATTAGAAGCATCCCCACAGCTCTGTGTGTTGGTGTGATTGCAGAACACCAACGAATCTCTAAATTAGAAAAAGAAAAAAAACCCAAGTTTCCTCCTTCTTAGAGCATCGCTTGTGGGTATTTCCAGACCTTCTCCTACAACATTAACTAGCACCTAGAGACAGGCTGAGCTGATAAGTTCAGCACTGGAGGCAATGTTCCATAACATCCCATTTGCTAAAGAAACACCAGGATTTCAACCCACACTGGTAGGGATAACAGGGAAATGGTTTTTTAGCAACAGCAATGCAGATTGCTACAGTCAGCAAAAAGCAGCTGTGACCACATCATTCAGGAAGTTGTCTTTATGTTCTGACAGCCTGAGAAGGCCATCAGGAGCTCCCCAGGGCACAGAGTCACCTCACATAACATTTGCCACTTAAACAGTTTGTTAAATCACCCAGGCTCCTTCAGCAATTCATGGAGAGGGAGAACCAGACCCACCTGGATATGCCCATGCTCTGTGAGCATCAAAGAACTTGGCTTGAAGCAGGTGCCACACCAGAGGCTCCCCTGGGGTTTGAATACATTGCTCATGCAGGCTCTGGACATCGAGGCTTCTTTCCATTCTGGGTTATTTCTGCAAGCGAAAAAAACAAAACAAAACCAAACCAAAAAAAAAAAAGAAAAGAAAAGAAAAAATAAGAGCTCTGAGCAAGAATGTACCAAATTTACCTTTCCCAGCTCTGTGAAATACATGGCAGGCTGAATTGCCTGAAGCAAACCAGTTTGGTTTAATACCCACAGAACACAGATACATTCAGGAAAAGCAGCAGTTCCATATATTTATGTCTGACCATTTTTTTTAACACTGGCATTCAGCACAGCAAGAGATCTGACCCTTTGCTGTGCCTTGAAAAAAATTTCGGCAGAATTTACATGTAAATACCTCCTGAGAGCAAGCATTGTGTTTACCACCACCTCTAAGGTGAATCTGTTTTCAAGGGTGCTACTGCGGCACCTCTGAATGCTGCAAACACACCTGGCACAGAGGTTCAGGAGTTACTTAGCCTCTAATTTGTGAAGAGCCATCACATCTCAGGTTTGACTACTCATTAAAGCCTCTTTCTTCCGCTCATATTTGCCACGTGCCCTGTGCCATTAACGAGCTGGCAGTGAGAAATGACCCTTCACACCCTGAATGGAGTCTTCTCCCTGGGGATCAATAAACAGCAAGCGAGGAGACACAGACTTAGACAAAGACCCTGCCAGATCCAAGGCAAATCCTCTCCCAGGAGGGCTGAGTGCAGTCAGACCTCGGCCAGGAGCTCCCATCCAGCCCTTCCAAGGCCGCTTTTATTCCAAGAGCTGGTAGCACCGAGCCATAAGGAGTCTGTCACACGTCAGTAGGGTTTGTAAGTGCTCCTTTGGGAAGGCAACTTGCACAGCAGCCCTGGTTTATTGCTGCTTCCTCGTCCTGGTTTTATTTCTCTCCAAAGTGCCACTTCATTCTTTAGAACAAACAAGTAGGTTTTTAAAATAGCCAGAGCACTTTGCCCTCACCCGGTGGCTCCCACGTGTCGTGCTGCGAACTTTGCAAATCATTCCTCATTTCCTCAGGGGAAGTGCAACCTCCACTCTCAAACCTTTTCTGTTTCTTCGCTGGACTTGTGGCTGCCTGGACAGAATTGCTCCAAAACCTGTGGCCTTACAGCAAGAGTGGGGCTGAGCAGAGACAGGGAAGCTGTGCAGGTGCAAAGGCCAAACCAAACATCCTCCCCTGTATTTCCCCGCGTAGAGTCAGTGACCTTCCCATGGGATAGAGCCCATGCTTTGTTCACTGCAGTTTAAGGACCTGTGTCAGGTGCTCACAATTGCTCCTCCTGCCACCACCACAGGCACCCGTGGCCTATCCCACACTTCATGCCTGCAATCTGAACTTTAGTTTCTGGCACCCCACCCTAACCTGAGTGAACCCCCTCAGCCTGGGCATCAGGGACCTGGCCTGGGGTGGTCTTCTGGTACATGGAAGGGCACCAGCACTGCCAAACCCACTGATGCCTCTGACTGAAGTCATTCTCTCTCCATGGGGACACACAAGGGGAGCCCAGGTCAGTTTATCACAGCCCAGCTCAAGAGCTGTTGTTTATACAGCGGCTGAAAAACAGCCCTGGTGGCCCCAAAAGCACCAATGTCCTTAATTACTGACAGCAAAAACATGGCTTTCCTCAACCCTGGTCACGTGCTAACCTCAGCTTACAGCTGAATACAACTCTCAGGTGAAAATATTGCTCAAAACAAAAACTGCACAGGAGAGGGAATGCAGGATCTCCCCACAGGAATGTTGTTACCTCAGTTTTCCTGAGCAGCTCTGTCCAAAATCAATGATTTTTGTCATCCATCAGCCATCTTTGCCACACTGGCTGCATTTCCATCTTTAGGAAACCAAACCACCACACGGCAGAACTGAGATAATCAGGAGACCAGCTGGAATCCTTGGAAATAAAAAGTGTTTCTAATCAAAATAAAAATATTCCATTTTTAGGAAGCCTGAAAATTCAAACAATACGGAAGAGCAATTAGATTTCCCCCCATGTCCTGGTTTTGGTTGAATGCTATTTGCACTACATCACTTCAAATATCAAGTGAGACAAAAAAGTCACTTGAAGGGAAAGTTCAAAATGGTGAAACATTTTTAAACATCATAGTATTCTGATTTCTCCTCTAATGAATAATTCTTCATGGGTTGAATGGTTTGGCAAAGATTTTTAAAGCATCAGCTTTTGCAAAAATGGAAATCTGCTCTTTTAAAGTGTTTTGATAAAAAAACCTTCCCTTTGCCAGCCAAGGTCACTGCTCTCAGAACTGCAATTTGTACTGTCCTCTTTATAGGACATTGATCTCTCTGCTACGCGTATCAGAACACACACACTTCATGGGTTGACAAAAAAAATGTAATATTGGTTTCAAATACCGTTTCCCAGGGAATTGCCTTTTGATAGAGAGGAATTTGATAAATTCCCAGGCCCACGTAGGCAGTGCCCACACAGGGAGGGACGATTGCAGCGAAACCCCACGAACAGGAGGTGGCTGTGAGCGGCCACGGGCACCAAACTGATGTTGCAGGGCTGTCCCAAAAGTGCTGCCTCTCCATGAGATATTGACTCAAGGATGGCCAGTGATGGTAAAAGGACTAAATTGTTCCGAGCCTCACCTCCCAACCAAATTCCAGGTGTGCCTTAGAATATTTTGCTTTTCTGTAGCACTTTCTATTCTGTTAAGTCAAAATCTCTAATTTTTATTCTCTGTGTTAAATGGCCTTTCATGCTTCTAAGTGATCTTAGATCGCTGTGGCTCCTCTTAGCTCTGGTCCAGAGGGAAGATACCCAATTCTTGTATATTTTTAGTGTAAATCAAGAGCAATCCCCCTGAAGTCAAGAGTGCATAAAAGCAAAGTGAGAACACAATTAAGTCCTGCTGTTTACGAAGTGCTTTGGAATCTCTGGGAATAGAAAGGTGTTATATAAATCTAAGATATTATTTATTAGTTTATAATAAATCCACGTGGCATAGTAATGCATACACAAACTCTAAATACAGACAGAGGTCTGCAGGTTGTGTGTCTCTTTTCCCTCTCTCTGGAGAGCTGTGCCTTGTATAACAAGAAATGAGTAGCAAAATAAAAAAAAATGTGTAAGGGCCAATAAAAACAAGCTGCTTCTTAGCCCTTATAACTGAACATTGTGTTTCAATGGCATCTTCACTTAATACTTCCATTTTTTCTCGCTTTGCAAGTCCACGGAGTAATGACAGCCCATAACAGAGAGCTTCAGTGCTAATTTCAGAACGCCTGAGTCAGCCACTTATCTTCATTTATCCTCTTCTGCTGGAATCTTGTTAAGGAAAAAAAAACCCAAACCAACTGCAATTTCATAATCCTAAAATAAATGGACACACACACTCCCTCTCCTTATGCTTTGCTGAAAATTAAACTTTCCTATGCTGTTCTCCTGCAATTTCTTGTTACTGCCTTTATTCCCAGCCACATTTAGTGCCAGCAGTCATATTGGTCTTAATGTTAAAGCTGTAAGAGTTCCTATTCATTGACTAAATTATGCTTTATTTAAAGATTACAGAATGTCAAACCCAACAGACCTTTCCCTTCACAGTAGTTTGCAGCTTGTTGGCCGTCCCTGTGGTGTCAAGTCTTGTTTTCTTTGAGGAAGATCTTCATATTAATCGTGTTTTCTTCCAGAATAACGCTAATCCAGCCCAGGATTTCCCAAGTGATCTTTAATTAGCAGCAGACACTGTGGGTGTGTCTGTCTGTGGTGGCTGCAGCCCTTCCATGGTGGTAATGAGATGGAGAGCACAAGTTTGGGAATGGACTTCCATTCCCACAAATCACAAACCCCACAAATCACAGTCACAGACTCTTAGGTTGGAAAAGGCCTCCAAGATCCTTGAGTGCATCCATTAACCCGCCCTTGCCAAGCCCACCACCAAGCGCCACATCCACGCGTGCTTTGAGCACCTCCAGGGACGGACCACGCCAGTGGTGGTGGAGCAGCCACCAAGCCCAGGAGAATGAGCTTTTAAAACAGGAACCAGACTTTTCCCAGCCTCAGACACTGTCTGGGGATGGTGACTCCTGCTGGAACCAGGGTTTGAGGAATGTACAGCTGCGGGCAGTGGCCACGAGGTGGGTGCTCAGGGCTCTGTGTGCAGTGGCGGCCGTCACCTCCTCCTGGGTGCACAGATGGCACCATCAGGACACTGATGGCTCCTTTGCCACTTGGGGACTGAGGGTTCACTTGGCACAGAGGCTCCAATCTCCCCTCTACAGATGCTTTACACATCTGCCAGGTGACATGGGAAAAGCAGCACTGCAAACTGATGTTTTAGGGTAGTTCTGTGCTTGGCTGGCAGGAGTGAGTTGGGTTAGGATGACGAAATTATCCTTCCTTCCTTGTCTGGAACAGGTTGCCAGCAGAAACCAGCAGCTTTTCTTGTGTGGGAGAATTTTGTTCAGGACAGCGGGGTGACAAAATTTCAGCCACTGCCATACTCTGCTTTTTACATCAAGCTGGGCTGGAAAGGGGCCCTGGGAGTCCCAGCTCAAAGCAGGGCAAATCAGAGCATGCTGCTCAAGGACTTGTTGGGATGGGATGGGACGGTCTCCAGAGATGAAGATTTCAAAACTTCCTGACTACCCTGAAGCCCTTTGCAGGACCCACAGCACTGCAGCAATGCTGTTCCCACACTCTAGAAAACAAAAGATGATTTACACAGGTGACCTCTGCCATTCAGACAGCCACAAATGGCCAAGGGAGCACCAGAGACTGATGCAGGGACACAGCAGTGCAGGCTGCCCAGCTTTGCAGGAGATGTGGGCACTAACCCAGGCAAATATAGAAGGAACACTGACACATGAAGGCTGCAGAACAGACAAACGCCTCACTTGGTATAACTGAAGGTTCAGAATTTGCCTCCTTGTTGGGAGCAGTGTGAACTTGATGAATCTTTGAGCTGCCACACTATATTCAGGAGAGGCAAATAACTGCCGGGATGTTTTTTCCTCCGTGCCCTCTCCTTCTGCATGTGTTAATATTTGCTGTGCTTTCTGGAAATTGCCTCCATCCTGCATTCTGTTCAGATAACAGAGCAGAGGAGACATATGCTGTGCTGACAGCAAAGACATTGTTGGAGTTTTCTCAAAGCTGGCAAGGAACATAACAGCAGCAGGAGACAAATATCTTCCCCTCCGAGGAGCTGGTCCCCTCAGAGCACAGACAGCTACACACCAGCCTGGGGTATGATTTGATCCTCATTTTAAACCAAGCACAGGGTTTACAGTCCTGCCCATCACTGTATTAGCACATTCCTTGTCCCTCTATGCAGGAGCAGCTTTCCCAGCAGTGTCTCCAGTGGGGCTCTTTCCCACTGGAATCTGTGCAGGCTGATGCAGATCTGGATGCTTTGTGGATGAATTAAAAGCCTCTCCACGTCTACCCCATTTCTGACCTCTCCTGTGAGATGAGGGCCATTTTCTGAACATGAATGATTTTTTCCTTCTCTGCTCCCCAAAACATTACGCGTTACTGCTTTGAGTTCTGCTGAAAAACAGCAGCTGAAATCTCTGTAACTCTGGCCTAAACAATGATCGAGTTTTGTTTTAAAGCAAGGCTCAAGTACAACACTGGCAAATGGTTGTTGTAGCCTTTCTAGCAGGAACTCTGTGCTCCAGATGCCTTGAACATTGTGTAAGAGGAACCTGGAAACAAGACAAAGTATTGATCCCTCGAGTCTCCATAGTTCAAGATGAGGGGTATTGGATGGAAGAGAATCACACCTGTCATTAACAGAAATTAGTTTAAAGGGGTTTGAATCAGGCTCAAGTTGAACTCTTGAGCTGAATATTTTCAACTTTGAAGGTGACCTCTCAAAGTTTCTTTTTGTTTTGTGTTTGTTTTTATCTGAGCACAAATGTTTCTGGATTTCAAAAAGCTGTTGCATCAGATTTGGCTGGCAAGGAGGAAAAGGGGAATTGGAAATTTGAACTGTTTTAAATATAACCTTTTATGATATATGGTCTCCAACAACACATTGTCTTTCTACAGAGTCTTCTGTGTGCGGTCCTTAAATCCCTCTTCATAAATAAAACCATCTGTCTCCTTTGAACTATAGCAGCTCTAATTTAAAAAGTCAGTATTTGCCAATGTCTACAACTCATTAGCTCCAAAGCTGTGAAAAACTTCCCTATCTGGCTCTTCATTCAGCAGGCTCTGGCAATCACTGTGTTTTAAAAATTATGTCCATTAGTTGTAAACATCCATTTTTATGAAAGATGTGTTTTGCTTTGGGTATCAGGTGAACTGAAAGGTAAAAGTGAGATTAGGAGCAGAAGCTGAGCACTCAGCCTCCAGTCTGAAAGGAACACTTCACTGGAGGCTCTAGCTGGACATCAGTGCCGGGACAGACAAACTCTTCATTTCCAGTCGTGGTGAAAGCACAGCTGAGCAAAGCCCTGCCCGCCCCAGAGCCCTGCAGGCTCCTGCTGGAGCTGAGGAACGTGACCTGGAGAATTTCCTGGGTGCTGCAGCAGGGTTATGGATATTGACTGCTGGGACTGCAGCTTGCTGGAGGGCTTAAAAGCAAAGTGTAGGAAAGGAAAGCAAGGAAACATCCAAGAGAGCCACAGAAACACCGTCAGAGTGAGACCTCAAAGAATCTAAGAATGTGCTGCAGGATTAACTCTGTTACCTGTTAGGTGCAATTGTGATCAGTGTGATCATTACAAACAAAAGAACAAGGCTCAGCTTGTTACACGCTGGCTGTCTCCAAGTTAAAGAAGAGGGAACCTAGTTGGTACAAAATGAATTTTTATTTCCCTAGATTTGGGAAAGTCTTCCAGCTGGCACTGCTTTTAGCAAGGGGAATGATGAGGTGTGGGTGAGCACACACTGCCTGCTGAACCCACAGGTGCAGGACAGATAAGTGGAGTACAGCTCATTCATCACATAGAGCTCAGGCTGGGTTTGCCTGCCTGTGTTGTGCCTCTTCCCTCTGAACAGGGATTTCTATCTCTAGGGCTGTTAATACAGCACCTTTTAAAGACAGCGAATTCTCTTTAGAAATAGGGAGATAATGAGGCCATTTCCACTCAACACCACATTTAGATAGAAAAACAAAACAAATAATGCTGTCAAGATTTATAGCAAATACATTATAAAGGGCAATAGAACATTTGTATAAAGAACTGAAATGGACCTGCAGTAGAAAACACACTCTACTTTTATGACTTTAACTTTAGGGCATGGAAGGCACCTCATTAATGATTAGAGGGATACAGATGAGCCGTAACAGTCTATATATCCTTATAAATGATATACAGGGAGAGCTAAAAGACAGCAAATTACAGTCTCCACTGCTGTGCTTTTTCTTCTTCACCTCTTTCTTTCTCAGACTTCCAGCTGAAAGAAGGAATTAAAATTTATATCGACCAACTGGGTATTAACTTTGTTAAATAACTAATCACTTCTAATAGGTGGCACAGATAGCTGGTCTGGACTAGAACATCTGGAAATGCAGTAGCCTCTTGTAAACACCATAAACTCTGTTTTTAAAGCACTGAGCTGTGTTTCCTGGCAGGAGCCAGCTCAGAGCTCACCTCTGTCAGGTCTTGCTGAGAGGCAAGTGACGTAATTAACTCATTAAGTCACAGCAGCTCAGTCTCTTTGGATCACTTGACCTTATGCTAAAAGACAACCCATTCATCAAAGGCTTGTCCTCCGTGTGCACAGGCAAGGAGGGGAAGGAGGGAAGAGGGGAGAAACAATGAGCAAAAGGGAAATTAAGTGACTTACTCAAGGGCACAAAGAGCGTGCAGGACCAGCAGGGCTGAGCTCAGCGCTGAACGCCAGCACTGGGACTGAGTGCCAAGAAAATGCCTTCTCTAATAATCAGGAAAATGTATGTTTGACATCAGGAGGTAAAACGCTGTTTTCCCTTCAAGACAGAGAAAAGGGCAGTGGTGGCTACTGGCCTTGGCTGCACTGATAGCTCAGAGTTCAACCAACTTCCCCAGAACAGGGCTAGCAGAAAGGCCTTGTTTCTTTGCGGTGGAAAACACTGAAAGAGAAAGCTTTTCCAGTACAGAGGCTTTCTCTGTGGTGGAGACACAAGCAATTCCTGCTGCAGAGTTGACAAACCACAGCAAGAAAGCCAGGGTGGATAAATCTAGGGGTGTTATCCAGAAAGAAAGAAGAGAGTGACTCTCCAACCACGGCATCACTGCGCAGCTGAGAGGGAAGAAGCAGAGCTGTTCTCTCCCTCCACTGTGCACCAGGCTCCAGCTGTGGGGTTTGGGTGGTCCAGGCGTGACTGTTAAGGAGGTTAATGGAGTCCACAGGAGACAGCCTGGGCAGCCTGAGCTTTGCATTTCCCTCTGCGGTTCCCTTGGCCTCCAGCAGACAGACAGACAGACAGACTGAGGTCAGTGCATCCCTAGGGCTTCTGAAAGCTGCTCTTGTGGAGGCACCTTGTGATTTCAGAGCCGACTTCTCCACTCCCTTGCCGTGTAATTCTCTCTTTATGGAGTTCTTACCTTGGGGGAAATGGGTTTTATTGCAAAGTCAAAAGGTAATTTTTACATAGACTCTATTACCTGTTTATAATTAAAACCATAAAATCCCTTTGTAACAGGCTTAATAACTTCCCCCACACCAGAAGAGGTTTTCATAAAAAGAGTCATTAAAAGTACTCACAGCTAATGCTGGAAAATCAAGAGAAACATAGAAAATTATTGAGACTTATTTCAGCATTTAACAATGGGCACTTTACCCCATCTATATTAACAGTTCAAAATGACAAAAAATAGCAGATCAACCCCAGCCTTTCTGGCCCTTCTCCTCCACTTTTTCCTTCTTCCAGGAGACCTCCTGCCCAGCCGATCCTGGACTTACCAAGGCTGAGAGCATGATCTGTGATCAGCAGCTGGGATTTCAGACCTTGGGAATGCACTGAGAAGTTCAGCTCCAGCAGTTCCTATGAGCTCCTGCAAATCCCGTTTGCTTGGTTTGACCTCCCATCCTTCCTGACCCTGTGGGTAATGTGGGCAGTGAGCCTAAATTCCTCCACAGTTTTCTGTCCTTTGGGACCATCGAGGCTGAAAGGTGTTTTTGGCTTCTAAAGGATAGCAAAAAAAAAAAAAAAAAAAAATATATAGTTGAGACACTATAAGCAGGAAAATGTGACCTTTAAAACAAATGGATATAAAATTACATGTTTTACTTTGCAGTAACAACTGGCTCAGTCTGAACTGGACCTGGGGCAGTCAGGGGCTGGAGGGAGCTGCACTGGTCCTTTCCCAGTTTTTGAGAATCAAAACAAGCAAGGAAAAATACAATAACAAAACAACAAAAACAAACAAAAAACCCCCCACCCGCAACAACCCCAAACCTGCATGGCAAAAAGAAATCCGTAACAAATCCCTGGCAATGTTTTTAAAACCAGGCCATAGGTATCATCCAGGCAGTTTGACCTACACGGATTTATGACCTACAGGCATCTCAACCAGACACCAAAGCAGCTCTGCCCTACAACCATCCCTATGCCGTGTTTCGTTGTCAAACAACCTCATCTTCAGCTCACATTTCCAGCCTGTGTTTGTGCTTTTTCTCCCTCGGCCTAAATAACGTCCTCATCATCAGGAGTGCTCGATAATGTCACCTTGGCAGAAAATTATGTGTGCAAACGAGCTAAAATTGGATAACTGAAGTGGTAGCACAGCGGAGGTCAGTCCCTGCTCACACTGAGTTCATGGGTTAATAGTCAGGTGTCAGCATTCCACACTTCTGCAAAGGAGGTGGGTCTATGGGAGCCTGGAAGAGTTCAGTCCCTTGAGAGCCTGGCTGAAAACAGATCTTAGCTTTAATAGAGGCAGAATGAGCAGAGAGACTCCTCGAAGTCAGAAAGTTTGGAGCCCTAATTTGGGGAACGATGCCCTCTGAATGTTGCCATGCTCACAGCCTAACAACCTGGCAAACTACAGAACTGCCACCAGCATCTAATTTCATGCCCCTTCACTGAGCATTGTTTTCCTTAAATTTACATTCTCCACTCCCAATCACGTCTCAAACATCTCTTGGGTTTTTCTGTAAATCATTTCCAGCCCAAAATGCTGACTCATGGGGGAACTGAGGTTAAGGAAACTTTATTTATGTCACAGGAATTGATCCCTTGTAATTTAAAGCCTTCCTGCACCACTATTTATCTTCTGCCTCTTGCTTCACGCCTTTGTCCCACATCTGGGCCATGGCAGGTGCAGAGCCATGTATCTGTCAGAACACTCGAGCTGCCTCATTGCTCATTTTTGGCCTCCTTGACCTTGCCTGCTCACCTCACTTTATTAGTACAGTTCTTCAAAACCTCTGAAAAAGCAAAATATTCCCCCTTGATGCCCTTCCTCACTTAATATAATAGCACTTCTAATGGTTCTTTCAAGCAGCCTCTCAACTCCCTCGCCCCTGCCACCTTCTCCCTTTTTATCCCTTTTTTTTTCCCAGCTGACACAGAGTCCACTTCTCTCTTGAGCTCCTGGCCTTTCAGCTTCATCCTTATGTCACTCTGGCATACAAATAGCCATCACCATGATAATCCCATCTTTTCCTTCACTTGGGGGCTGGGTGACTTCAAACCTCCTTCTAGCCCATCTTCATCTCTGCAGGAGTGTGGCCAACTTGTTTAGTCACTCAGCCCCCTTTGTGCAGCGTCTCCTACCACGACTGAGGGTTTCTTGATTTTGTGCTGCTCTCCGCAGCCTCGAGGACCTTCTGCTCCTGGGATAGAAACCTTTGTGCCACCTTTCACAGCAGTCCCAGTCCCTCAGACTCCAAGGAGAAGTCAGCTAACAGCTGCTGGCTGTTTGGCATCATCCATTCACCCCACAGAGGAGCCCTTTGCTCAGGAGTGGCATAAACGTGCTGGGGAGCAGAGAGCCCATTCAAGTGGGCAGCCTTTGGGCTTCACCTGTGTCTCCAAAAGGCAGCAAACCTGTCCCCTGTGCTAAGTGATGCACTAAGTCAGCTGCTCCCACAGCAGCCTGGAGACACTGCAGTGATGGCTGCAGAAGAAAAAAATTAAAAAGCAAGTTTCTGTCTCATTTATCTGTCCCCGGTACACGAAGGTGCCTGGTAATGTCGGTTTGTAGCTCACTGCCTCTTCTCCTATTATTTGTAACTCACTCTTCTAGAAACTTCCCAGTAATTGGCCTCAGTGGATTTCCCATCAATTTATCTTTCCCTGTGCCTGAACTCCCTTGGGTGTTCAGCCTGTAGAGACATTGATAAAGGTGGCAGTGCCCTCCTCTCACACGCATGGGGTGGCCACAGCAGCTGGATCCAGGTGTGGCTCATGAGTAGTGATGGAGTGAGGGTCATGAAAAGCCCTCTCACAGCTGCCCCTGCTCTCGCTGCACCTTGGGTCTCAGACTTTCCTCAGCAGGATTCTGAAGAATTCGTAGAGAAATCTGTGATATATTACATTGAAAGAATGGAATTTATCAGCTCTAAACAACAAAAAACCAATCACAGTGGGAAAGACACAAAAATTACATGGGATTAACGAGGTTGGTGGTGGGGAAAGAGTCATTCACAGGCAGATTAAACAAACCAATCATGTTACAACATTGTTTTGCTGTGTATTACTTGGAGTTAGTACATTTATACTTGCTCTGAAAGAAAAAGAACATTTAACTTAATAGAAGACAGTAAAAACTAGAGAAAAGTCTGAAGCCACTTGAAGCACTACACACTGTTATTACGAAGGGGAGAAATTCAGCTTCCTGGGGGGAATTCTGAGCCTTTTAGTTACGATCCTGACTTCAGCAATCTGCCTCCCACATGGAGGGAGCAGGGAAGGCTCAGCCCTCGCACGTGCCGAGCTCAGCCGCGTGCAGGGAGCCCAGGCTGGCCTCAGCTCATCAGATGCAGGAGGGAGCTCCGCATTCAATAGGGCTGATAGATCATTTACAGGGTGCTGGGAGATGGAATATGCAGTAATCACACCAGAGCACAGCAAAACAGAGACAAGACAGGAGTGAAAAATTGCAGACTGATTAGTAATTTGTCACAGGCTTGCAAGGGGTCGGCCAAAGTTGGAGGCAGTGGAACAATGAGCACTTTCTGTGCCTTCAAACCAGCTCAGGCACTGTGCTTTCCATTCCAATTTCAGGAAATAAATAGCAGTGATAATTGATGAACAGCTCTGAGATGTCTTCCCAGGCCTTTTCAGATCCTGATTTTATCATCCTGGTAGGAGAAAATTTCCCCAACAAACAGTTTATTGATTGTCCATTACCCATTTTCCCTCTGAAGTTCTCAGAATGCCATCCAGATGTCAGACACATGATAGTAAACCAGAAACTCAGCCAGGGAACAAAGACATCCTTCGCTGCAGCACTGCATCTGACATTCAAGAATCCAGACCCCACGTTTACCCCTAGATCTTAATTTATCCTCGCTGTACCTCCCCATTCATAATAGAAAAGCAAACCCATTTCTAGTCCCAAACTTTCCTGGCCTTTGATATTTATTATGAGCATGCTGAAGAGTTGACTGTGCTTGTGGGGGTGGTTTGGAGAGTGCCTAACAGAAAAGAGCTCCAATTTTGGGGTGGCAGAACTTAGAATCGTAGAATAACCAGAGTTGGAAAGGAGCCACAAGGACCATCAAGTCCAAATCCTGCACAAATCTATGTGGTTTGGGGGATTTTTTTTCTTTTTTCAAGATCAAGCACTAACATCCTCTAAGTTTTAAATGCAGTAGATTAAAATACTCTTAAATTTAGAAATAAATAATGCTGGCTGGAAAATTTCCTTAAAGATGTAAGTGCCTTCTAAATATGTTTTCCTGATCTGTCAAGACACCTCATCCTTAGAGCACAGGGAGGGCAATTCCTGCCAAATGAACCATTACCCCCTGTAATCAGCAAGAGTAGGCTGAGATAACTGGGGTGGTTCAGCCTGGAAAAGAGAAGGCTTAGAGGTGACCTACTTGCAGCCCTTCAATCCTTGAAGGGATCCTACAGGAGAGATGGAGAGGCTTTTTGCAAGGGCATGTAGTGTTAGGACAGGGGGAATAGATTTAAATTCGCAGACAGTGAGTTTAGGTTGGATGTTAGGAGGAATTTCTTCCGTGTGAGAGTGGTGAGGCCCTGGCATAAGTTGCCCAGAGAAGCTGTGGATGCCTTGGAAGTCTTGGATGAGCTTGGAGGAACCTGGTCTAGTGGGAGGTGTCCCTGCCCATGGCAGGGGTTGCAACAAGATGATCTTTAAGGCCCTGTCCAACCCAAACCATTCCATGATTCTGTGAATCATGAACAGAGCCAAAAAGTTGACCCCTTGCTCATCTCAACCTGCCCCCAGTGCCCGAAAGAGCGAGGCACTCTCTCACCCCAGCACAGCACCTCAGGGTACCTGTTCTTTAAAAAGAACATACACAGAGAAGGGAGTAGGAAACATCTCATTTTTCCACACAAAGGAGAAAGACAGCCCAGAACAAACAGCTTCCTGCAGGAATCGCAGCTGCTTTGGCGTGCAAAGGCCGACGTGCATACAAATGGTGCCTAATTAACTGCTTAAGGAGAGATTAGCTGCCATATGGTGCAGGAGTGATGGGTGTGCTTCCAGTGCGGAATTAATGGATTACAAATATGCCACCTCATGAAATACAGTGCCAGAAAGATGGGCTGCCTGCACCCTGGGGAGCACAGGGGAGGGAGCTGGGTGCGGTGTTGGTGTCCCTGTGCTCAGCTGGCTGGGACAAAATGAGCAGGGCATGGCTTCAGGAACTCATTTGCCACAGCCACAGATTCCCTGGGCAACCTGTGCCAGGGCCTCACCACCCTCACAGGGAAGAATTTCATCCTCATGTCCAATCTAAACCTGTTATGGGTGCTTGTGCCTCACACTGAAGGAGCCACGTAGGTTTGGGTGGCCACAACATAGGGAAAATGGTCTGCTCCACCAGTGGTAAATATCATTTACCCTGTAGACAAAACAAGAACTGAAGGAACAAGTCAAGACACCACCAAATGAGGCCTTTGCATGACACATCCCAACAGGCCAGGATGGAGAAAGAGCTGGGTCTCAGAATTTGGGATGAACAACCTATTTCTTCACTCAAGCCAGGTGCCTTTCACAAAGAAATTCTATCTGAACTTTGGGAAGGACAGGGTATAGGGGAAGACATCCACTCTTGATCCTCAAAGTTGTGGGTGCCATTGGAAAAATTGTTTCTGACCTCCTGGTCATCTCCTGGCCAGGCACCTGCCCACTCCCATCAACCCTCAGCTCACCCTGCAGCCCTTTGCTACCTACAGCTCACCTAGGAAAAATAATTGTGTTCTTCAGCTCAGAAAGCTCAATGGACTTGTCAAGGGTTTAGCAGGGCTGGAGGGTCACCAGAAGGAGAAATAGGATGGGGAGGGATCACACCTTTGAGCAGAACAGAGCTCAGCAGCAGCAGCAGCTCAGCTGCCTTTCTCAGCAGTGCTTTACCCCACATGCATTAATCAGAAGAAATCATTTAATCCTTCTCACCTCTTTTTCTGCAAAACGGGTTATTGATCTATCCCAGCTTTGCCTGGCTTTGCGTGGATAAATCCATAGCCAGCATTTCATCACCACAACTGTGGGACTCTGAGAACGGGCGTGTGCCAGGAGGAAACTCGAGCTGTAATTCCTACCTATCCCCCACGTTCTGAAATCACAGACTTCAAAGGCCTGAAGCAAAGTCCCTGGAATGCAGTGAAAGACTCCACTGGGGTGCAGATTAGCCTGTTAAAGTCTGAGCTCCAACATTTCCCCAGAGATTTTCCCCTCGCCTGCCAAGACTGACAGGCCTGAGAGCAAGTAGGGCACGGCCCCAAATGTTGGAGCAGCAGATTATACCAAAGGCTTCACCCCCCTGGAAACGGTATTGAAATGAAGAGTAGATGGCACAGCAGCCACTGTGAGCCTCAGAAAGGTCAAGTGATCCTGTGCTTTCTTAGGAGCAATTTGTGAAAGTGCTTCATTGACATCTGAAACGGAATAATCTCGAGTAGGCCTTGAGAGCTCTCCCTCTGCTGCTTCCTGGACCTCAGTAGGAGATGGAAAACCAGGGGGGTTTGTTAGGTGTTGCACATAGGCAAAATAAATAATTCTGCTTTCTCAGAGTCTTCTCAGATACTGCCAGCACAGGTTTACGTGTCTGCCTCACACTCAGCCTCAACCTCTGTTACACACACAGAAGTGATACAGCAAATATTCCACATAAACACTCATTTGCCTCCTGGTGCCATTTGGCACTTGTGAAACAAGAAGGAACTACCACCAACAACTCTGAATGGTGCAAAAGGACAAGATACTGTCAGATAAAACACCTGATGCTGAAACTGGGATGAGAGCCACTGAGATCTGGGGCTTTGGTTTGACTCTGGAAGTCTGAACTCCAGGAGCCTAAGGGGCTAAGAACTGAGAATTGCTGGGCTATAAGAAAAATCCACTTTAGTGCAGAAAATGTGAAAGCAACTTTTAAACCACAGCCAGGAGGCACCTAAATATTGCATTAGAATGGGCCATTGAGCTTTGCAACAGCACCAAAGGAAGGGAAAGTTATCCAGAGCACAGAGAGGAAAATTGAAAGGTGAAGGGAAAATAGGGAAGAGAAAGGTATGAAAAAGAAATGAAAGGTAGGAGCCTCACTGCAGGAAGAGGCTCAGCACACCCTACACACACAGAAAGCCTCTTTAACAGAAAGTGATGGGGTTTGACTTTGAATTCAGGCCTTAGAACCCCATTGTTGTGTACAAAGGCTGAGCTGTGTGGAGCAGGTGGGAGCCAGACCTACACCTGCAGTGCCACCTCTCAGTGCTGCCAGTTTGGCATCATGGTGTGGATTTAAACAGAAGCATTAATAAACTGAACCCCTCAATTAACACAGAGTCCTCAAATGCCTTCAAAATGATTGAAGGCAGGGATAAGATGAGCTCCAGAAGGCAGGGAAAAATAAAAAGTATTTAAAACCCAACAAAATCACACAAAACTCACCACTTTCCACTCAAGTGCATCTCCCTGGAGAAGCTGCACACACACCAGGCTGGGTGCCACGCACAGCACTGCAGAGAAGGAACGAACACAGGTTTTAGAAGATAAGGCTTTTCACTGTCTTCTTTATTATCATTACACCAATTATTCTGGGATATTCATTCTGTTCGTGTTCAAGATTCATGGGAAATTCAGAAAGAAAATGCAGTGCAGTCTCCTCCCTCTCCCTTTCTCTCCCTCACCCCATCCTTTTGGAGGAAATTGGTAAAGGCCCTCTCTCAGGAGTCTAAAAGTTTGATGTTAAAGACAGACGCACAAGAAATTTTCACTTATATGCAGTGTTTTTACAAAATCCAGTAATTTGTAGAAAAGCAAAATTCTTCAAAATGACCTTTTAGGTACTAGACAATTTTTTTGAAGTGGGAGAAAGAAAAAAAAAAACCCAAGAGGACTTTCTCATGATAGTATGAAGTGCACTTAGTAAGAGAAAGCTGTTGAAAACACTTAAACTCTATTTTAGGTCTTTCTGCTGTTGCCCATCACCATGGTATCAGAACATTAGAAATGTAAAGCAGATTAGCAGACTCTGAGTCCCTGTGGAGCTCCTGGTCCTTTGTCATTTTTTGTGTATGCAGAATCCCATGGGAAGTGAGTCCATGTGTGTTGATTTCCAGGGAGGCTGAGAGCAAATTCCACTTTCCTACAGTGCTGCCTTAGGGGAGGGAGCTGCAGCAATTTCCTGAGGCACTCAGAATTTGGCCTTGTCCATGTTCTTCCGGAAGTTTATTCCATAATCAGGCCTCTTTCTGGACAAGAAACCTATACTTCAGAATTTGTGACCAGTATTGTGGATGCTCTGAGGTCTAGACAGGTGTCTTGAGGTGTCAAATGTGTGCCGTGCCTCAAACACCTCTTTTCTAGGTCTGAACGGGTTAATTTTCTCACTGGTAATTGTGTGAAATTACTCAAATGGATGTGAATTCCTGCATGCATTTTTTTACAGCTTTTTCTTCCACCAGAATAACCCCCAGTCCCTGTCACGTTGCTGCCTCTCTCCTGACACAACAGCCGGGGCCATCCCTGTCACAAGTTCCGTGATGGAGCTGTTATTACTGAGAACATCACGTCTCAAATGGTGGGATTTGGTGGTCAGCTGGTTGTTCTGGGCAAAATTATGTTTGAGCAGAGCTAACAATGAAACATTCAGAACTATCACATAAAGCATAAAAGGATGGAAGAACAAAATAATGAAGGGGGAAAAAAAAATAAAAAGCACTTGGGGACATTCTCTAGTACAGTTTGTACCATCACACAAGAGTTATTATTTTTCCTACAGCTCATGATTAGGAGCACTCTCATAGTCCTGGAGGTCCATTTGCCCATGCCCAGCCCCTAGGCCACCTAATTTGGGGTCCCAGAGGAGGGGTCTGCTCTTCTGGTGGCACTGAATAGTCGTGGCAATAACCATAGGATGCCGTGTAGGCAGAGCTCTAGTCCTGAGTTGTGTAATCTAATCTGGCTACATTCACTTTGCTGCACAGTACTGGAAACCAAACTCGTGTAAATAAATTATTCCAGTGGCTGCAGGGACTGACACAACTGGCTGTGTGCTCTGAATGCAGATGTGCTGCTCTGAGGAGTCAGAGCAGCTCAACACCCACCCAGCAACCCCGCCCTGACGGGAACACCTCTGCCTGCTCCTCTTCCCAGCCCTTCTGCTGCCTCATGCCTGCACTTGCAAGGGGCTCACTCAGCCAAACTCAGTCTTCCACCCAGAAATGTGGGAGAATTAAATCAGTCTGATCTGCAGTAATTCTCCCTTGTCCATGCACTCCCTGGGCACCCATTCCCACCCAGACCAGGCAAGGGAGGACAGCAGCTCTGAGGGGCTCCTGTGAGCGTTGCCATGTGGAAAGGTTAGGAATGACTCCAAGGAACAAGGGAACAGCCAATTATGTTAGTTAATACATCCAGCAACAGTATAACCAAAGCAGGATTTCAAAACACCTTCTGAAGGTGCAGGGGAAGTCATCCTGAGAAGAGTTTAGCCTAAGGTTTTTACCTTTTTTTGGGCACTATATGTTAAGTTAGTGTCTATTCAAAATAATTACAGAGCCAGAATAATTCATTTGGAATCACTACGAAATAAGGGTGAGGAGAAAGAAGTTTAAAAAATTTAAAAAGGAATGAAATCAATGCCTTGAAGACAAATGTAACTGAAAAAAGTGAAAGACAAAATCATTACTCAAAGAAGAAAAGTGAAATTATTCCTGCTTTGATGCATATAGAAAAGAAAAGCATCTTGATAACTACAAGGCAAGTAGTTATCAAAACCTGAAGAATGTGATATCAAAAGAGAACGGGGTCCCTGTTTTTTCTGTTGCACTCTCAAATCTTGAATAGCAGTGATTTGATTGAGCTGACCTCAGAGGAGACCAGCCAGACCAGAAAAACACAGGATGTGATGGATGTACCAGTGGAAGGCTCAGCTCTGGAAGAGCTCCCTGAAGGCAGAGGCAGGCAACTCCACACAACCTCTCTGAGTACCTCAGGGAACTCACAGGGATCCTTCCCTTCCCTTCCCTTCCCTTCCCTTCCCTTCCCTGATGAAGGATTTACCACAGCTGCCTCCCACCCCAGGGTTCCTGCCCCTTTCCATGCAGATAAAAGCCGTTTTAAGGCCACTTCTCAGTGCAGGAGGCTGGGTTGAGGTGTCTGTGTGTGTGCAGCATTGGTTCCTCACTCACCCGCCCCGTGACACCACCGAGGACCCTCAGGGAGGTTTGTCAGGCTGCGGCTTGGCCAGCATGAGAGGCTGGTCCAGCTGGGAGTTGGGCAGCAAAAGGTGCCCTGAGTGTCCTTGCAGCTGCTTTCAGGCGAGGGATGTGGTGACAGCACACAGAGATTTCCTTACATGCATTAGAGAGCCCAGAGCCGCTCTCACACGTTGTCACCTGCGTGCCTGACACGAAGCTGGCTGAAGGGCTGCAGGATCTGAGCAGAAGTGGCAGCAGCAGGAGGCACAGCCATGTGCAGCTCCTGTGGCAGCTCTCACCTCCCCTGGCGCTCCCGGTGCCGCTTGGAGCTCTCCAGGCTCCGTCGAGGGAATCTGGGCAGGAACAAGGGAATGTTCATCCATTTGCACAGCCTGGCTTTGGGCTCGGCTGGGATAGGAACAGAACTGCCACTGACTCCCCAGGTTTGTTCGTTTTCTGGTTTGAACCAGGCTCCAGTCTGTCCATAAAGACAGCGCCCTCTCTGCCTCGTCTTTATGTGGCGATGCAGCAGCCTCCAGCCGGTCCAGCAGCACGGGCTGCTCCTCGGATTGTACAGAGGGATTTGGGGTAAAGGAAAAATGGCAGAAAGCCCCAGAGCTAAAGAAAGAACGAATGCCTGTGACGGCAGAAAGTGGCACGGGGCCACCTGCACGCAGGGACAGGATCCAGGTCTGCTGTTCGCCATCTGGGATTTCTCATCCCGCGGGCAGCTGACGGATGGAGGCTGTGCCATGCGGCAGGAGGGCTCGTCCCCTCCCCGTGGCCACTGCAGTCCCGTGCCAAGCGCTCTGCACCTCGGCTGCTTGGGTGGGGTTTGATTTCTTTTCTTTGAAACGTTTTGCTCAAAAGCTGAAGGGGCAGGAGGCACTGAAACATTACCCAGAGAGACCTCAGCGCCGGGACCACAATGCATTTTATAATATATTTGGGATTGCTCTTCAGTCCCAATAAATTTGAGTTTGGAGGAGATCCAAATGAAGGGGTCTAGGGTTGTCTTCCTGCCTCTTTCTTTGCGGAAGCAATTTCCTTTATTGGCATGCTCCAAGCAAAAGTAATCTTTCGGAGGGAGGTTTGGCAAAAACATGGAAGGGTTTTATAGTGACAGGGCCAAAGGTTGATAAAACCCCATTGAAGCCGTTGCAGTTCAAGGTAATAGGCAGCTATAGACTTTCAGGAGAGTTAATAGAAGAAAAACAGTCTGGATTTTCAGTAAAGGGAAAAGCACAAACCTGATTTTTACCGGTATTTTTCCTTTCCACTGCACACACATCAACACCACCAAACACCAGTGTTTTGAATGGGAGACTCGATTTCAGAAATAGGCATTTCAGATTGTCTGCAGTGCTATAAAGCAATGAATTGTGCTGAAAAATCAGTCTTACTTTCCCACTGATCCCATATAATTGAGTTCCCACCATTATTATCTGGATATAGAGCCTGTTCAACACGACAGCCCAAGAAGATGTTCTTCCCAAGAGTCCTCTTGTATTCAGGACAGAGTCAGAGCAGTGAGGGACAAAAGAAAACCAAGTTTGTGCAGAGTCTTAACAGTGCTAAGCCAGCAGAGTAAATTAATATCAGGAGAAAATGAATGACAGCCCTACACAAGGCTCAGCAGAATTCTTCTTGTGAGGATGTGGGACCTCATATTCCCTGGCAGAACCAGTTCTTCCCCTGATCATTTGTGCTGGAAGTCAGGCTGAGCTGTCATCCAGTGAGTTTTAAAGCCAACAAATGTCCCCACCTCCAACTGATTTGGAAATGTATTCAGAAAGAGACACAGGCAGACAATAGCAGAAGGATTACATTTTTGGGGGCATAAGTGCTGTGGGGATCACAAAGCTGGGACAGCAGCTGAACAACACTTGGCAACTGCATCTTGTGGAGGGAGCCAAAATACTCATTCCTTCTGGACAAAGGGAAATGGCTGCACTTTTAAAATGCTATTGTTTATGTTCTTTAAAAATAAAAATGTATCATTTTCTGCTTTGGTCATAGTTCAATCAGTATATTGAGCTGAAAGGGAGGAAAACTGAAGCTGGCAAAGCTTGGCTTGGAGGCAGCAGCTTTGTTTTTGTTAACAATGCTCATTAGTTCATTTTTAACACCTCTTCTGTTGATATCTGAGTCCTGTCACAACGACAGCCATGGGCATCTTCTCCTTTGCTGAGCTCAAGGATTGCCTCTGAGTTCAAGACCAGAGGTACAAGGTCACCCCTTATGACACTGATGGGTTTGGTGACACAGAGCCCTTGCTGGTGACTGCAACGGCCACCAAGGGTGGACTGAGAGACTCTGGAAGCCCAGAGCGGCCTCCAAGTCACCTCCTGCCCAATTAGATATTGCATATTTATGCTTTAAATCACCCACAGATGGATAGATATCCATGCTCCCTTTGGTGTGTCCCTCAAACAGCTGCCTGTGGGGACGGCCCGGCTTTGCAGCATCACTGTGAGTGCTGCCACACAGAACCTCTGGCCAGGAGAGCCCAGTGGTCTCCCTTGGTCCTTTCCCCATGGGCTGTGCCCCATTTTTAAAGAAACAGGTCTAGGGGAACAGCTTTGTTTGCCACCCTACAGACAGGAGGTTGTTTTTACAATCCAGCTGACACAACATGTGTGGCCCACATTTTTAAAGGAATTGCTCAGAGTCCCTTCACTCTTTTCCTCTGATTCCGTCCATTTTACAGCATTTCCAGGTCCTGCCCTGCTCTCTCCACCTTCACACATGCCAGGATTTTGCCTTGCAAACACAACCACAGAACAATGCACTTGACTTGAAATACACACAGTATTTTCCCTATTCCTTTCAAGTGGTTTTTGCAACATCAAAACAGAAAATTCCAACTCATAAATTTCTAAAGAAGCATGGCTCTACCTGAGTTTCAGATTAAATTAGTACCTTTGCAATCAAAACCTACATGAATACATTTCTTCTTCTTTCCTGCAGCATTACTATAATGAGAGCCAGACCGTGGCACTCAGATTTTAGAGGCAGAACATCAAACACAACACAGAGCTTTGCAATTAGTCTGTCTCAGGGAGGACAGGGAAGGAGGAAACGAGACAGATGGAGAGTGGAGTTTGCTGGGAGGTGTTTTGCTGAGTGACACCCAACACGTCCTTATAAGACAGTAATGTTTGCTTTGTACGTGTTTCAGACCTGAATTTCAAAATATGCTGATGTTCTCTGGGTGGAAATCAGAGTCTCTAAAGTTTTTAGGTGTGTTAGACTCCTACACGTGTGTTAGGCTCCTTCTGGAGGCAGGGGAAACGAACCCTTTATCCTGAAGGGTGGCAGTGCCTGCTGTCACCTGTGTGTACCAGCCCAAACAAGCCACTTATCAAAACACCAAATCCACTTGCTTCCATCTTATTGTACATTTTTATCACCAAGATAGAGGTAAAAGTCAGTTTAGGCACAGATTTTAGGTCAGTCCTTCCTAGAAGGAAGGATTCCATCAGAGAAGAGTTTATATGTTAGGGTTTTTTCCTAATTTAAACAACACTAACATCTGTAATATCCTGAGACTAAAACGTATTTGAGGTAAAACAGTGATGACATTTGAGGCAACCAGATTAATTAGATCAGACTCCTCGTGTTTGCTCAGATTCCTCACCTCCTTTCCAACCCCCCTTGCTTTTTGTCTTGTTTGTAGCTGCAAACACACAACACAAATCATCCTTTCAAACTTACTCCTGCCTTGATTAAAAAAAAAAGGGGGGGGTAGGGGCGGAATAGGTGTTTTACAATTCTAATTCTGTAACTGCTGCGCATAAGCCAGAAGTTTGTTCCGACTGTGTCAGCTCTTACAACAGCTTGGCCTTATCTACACAGTGCAGAGATTTGAACAGGTTTAGGAGAGCTTTCAGAAATTTAAATTCTCTGTTTACCACCTGGTAGCCTGCTCCGCTGCTCAGCACACAGCTCCTGCCATGCTGATGTACAAACACGGCCCCCTCCTAGAGCACAAATATTCCTCCAAAAGGAGGGGTGTAAATTAAAATCCCAGCTTTCAGCTTGAGGGAAATGCTTGGCAATAGCAGAAAGGGAGAAGGGGTCCAGGCCTCTATGATGTTCCACACTCAACTGAGATGTGAGATTGTAAGAAAAGCTCAATCATTGTCACCTCATTAGCCACAGCCCTGGCACACCTGGGTTAACCCGTTCACAAGATACTGAACTATTTAAATATATCTGGGAGTTTGAGCCCTGGTTTAATGCTTATTTTTAACACTATAAAGGTGTCCAGGACACTTCAGACTTGCATTTTTGTGTTACATTGTGATTACAAGGTACTGGCACATAATGATGCAGCCTTGTGGGTCAGGAGTGTGAATACTGCTAAGGGAAACACGTGGAATAAACAGCAAAGTTTGGGAAGGTTCAGAAGAAAATTCCCAAGACATCACAATGTGGCTTTTGTCGTGATGAAGAAACCACACACACACCCCTTTTCTACCAGGTATCACTCCAGTGAGCATCCTGGATAACACCTCTCCAAGATAACATCCAGCTTGCTGGATAACCCCACAGGAAGCAGCACGAAAGTATCTACATATATATATATATATATATATATATACACACACATAGATACGTGTAAATAGAGGTTACAAGTTGTATATAGATATAGATGGCATGCTGTATAACAAGTTGCAGGTTTATGTTAAGCCCCAAGCAGCATAAAAGCTATTTACACACACACATCTCTACACACACATCTATAAATAGTGTTTAGAAGTTGTGTATATGTGTTCTATACACATATGTAGGACACACAGCTGTACAGGACATAAAGATGCAGGTCCTGACACAAGCCAGTGTTTACACAACTTGTAAGGAAAATAATAATAAGCCTGAATTGCCCCAAGGTGAATGCAAAAGGCCAGCAAGATCAAAGTGATGTTTAATCCAAATGCCCAGGGATCTCCAGGCTGCTGGAGCACCCAGTGCTGAGCTATTGCCTGAGCCACCAGCTGGGCAAGTGGGCAGCTTCCCACAAGGGCACAATGACCAAAGAAAATTGCTTCCCAGGGAGGACCACCAAACCAGGGAAGGGAAAAGCCCCAGAAAGTGATTTCAGCACTTGGGTTGTTTCAAATTGGATGGAATGTGTTAGGAAAACATTTCATTTCCACCTTTCCACTGCATTTGCCAAAAAGGTTAAATCCATCTGCAATACCCTTTTTTTCAGGTTGCCCCTGAGGTTTGAAGGGTGCAGCATGTTCTTATCAACCCCTCAGAGCTGGCTTTGGGGCTGATAACTTCTAAGCCTCTCCTTTTTTCATAAGTCTGTGAAAGAGCAAGAAAATTGCAAATAATTACATCCTGAAGTGATGGAGTTATCTCCCTAAAAATCCAGTACAATTCCCAGGAATGAACGTTCCTCTCTGATCTCCTCACGGACCCTGCTTTCCAATGCTTGCCACTGGTCCAGCACTTTCACACAGGGACCACAGCAGGAAAATTACTTTAAAAGCTGCAGACAGAAAAGGAAATGTAGCAGCATGGAAGAAAGGGCAGTGTTTTCCACAGCCCGATGCAGATACAATTGTGACATTATTCAACATCCTTTCAGCCTCAAAATTGTTAAAATAACAGGTGTTGACAGAGATCTGTTCTCTTCCAGCAAGCCACTGTCTGCTTTATGTTTCTGCAGTGTAAGTCTGTCTTTTTAGCCTGGTCCTATGGTTTTCCAGCTGCAATTTGCACAAATTAAATGTCCAGACTTGCAAAGTTGATTCATGTAATCAGCAGCAGCAGCAGCAGGAGTTTGTCAAAGAGAGTTATTTGCATGTTTACAGCCCAAATTGAGTTTTGACTTAATGCTTGTCCACGGCACAATGAAAGTTTCTGCAGCTGTTCTGTCCAAAAAAGGGGTGAGAGGATGGGGGAAGGGGCTATTTGCCTTGGACCCTGCCCACTGCTGAGGGTGGGAGGATGGCAAGAGGCTACAACTTATCTGAGAGGTGGAGGGAGCTGCTGTGGGTACAGCCGTCCTCCCCAGGCCTCCCTGCTTCTTATTTTCCATCCCTGAGCTCGGGCCAAGCCCCAGGTTCACACTTCAGTCCTGACCTGGCTGCAGGGTGACAGGAATTCTAGATGTAAGGGGTTTTTGGCAGCACCGGGGAGGAAAATGGCATTTTTAGGCAGTGAAACCTGAAGTGAGCCATATTCAAATCAAAGGATCTTGTACCAGTAACTCAGCAAGCAGTGAACACACACAGCAGCTCCTGTTCACTATAAAATACTTGCAGGCTCTAGGCTTTGGTGTAAAAATGTTACTGAATCAGAATGGTGGCCCTTGGCTCTTTCTCCAGCAGCACAAGAGGAAGCAGCAGGTCTCGGTGTTGTGCAGAGATGGGTTACAGGATGTGCGGATGATTGGCATGATTGGCAGAAATAAATCCCTCCCCAAACATCAAACCAACCTTTCTTCTGTATCGTGCAAGTTTCTTCAGCAAAGTTTCTGTCTGCAGCAATGAAGACAGTGCTGCAATTGGTACAGAATAAGCAAATAACAAGTCTGTGAAGATTAACATAATTTCTGCACACAGCTTCTGAAATAAAACCAATTTCGTTATGATCCAGAGCAGACATGAAGCAAACCAAGTGCTTATTTGGGATTTTGATATTAATTTTGACTCGGGCCACAGCTAATCCTTCGCGTCCCAAGTGACTCAGGAGCCAGTACCACGCGCTGTGATGTCTCCTGTTACAGAATGAGCTGGGAGCTGGCTGCTTACGAGTGGTGGATGTGCACATTCAGCTGTTGGTGCAATTATAATTCAACTGCGTGTACACACTAGCACAGAGAACTGGGGTTGCTCATTACCTCCTTTGTCAGAGCCTATTTTTCTTTGCAAGATTGTTCCTATAGCACCAGAATAAACAATAATTTTGGATCTTTGCACATCCACCAGCATTTTCCTAGACGACCCATTCTTTCACTGTCAGCACTCTGGGCTGTGCAATCACCGCCGATAGAGCTTTGCAGTGGTGCTGGGTTCAGATGCTCAGCTTTTGGGAGGAGGTAACAGAATCACAGAATAGTTTGGGTTGGAAGTGACCTCTAAAAGTCACCTAATCCAACCTCCCTGAAACAAGTGGGGTCCACTAGGCCAGGCTGCTCGGAAGACACAGGTGAGTGCACACCCACACACAGAGTCACACACACTATTGCTTCCCTGCTTTCCTGATCAAAGATCCTGAATGGAGATTCTTGCTGCCTGTGCTCTTGGCATGCTCAGCTAGGGGGTTAGAAGTGCTACAAAGATTGGAAAAGTCTGAGCCAAGTTAAAATTCAATGCATTACTTGGAAGAAAAATCCGTCCAGGTATCACCTCGCAGTTGTGACGTCCCAGGTTCAGGCACCGGGCCACTAAAAGACGTTGTAAACTCATCATTTGTGTACAACAACACAGCTTTCCCAACAACCAATGGTAAATCCATGGTGGATCTGAGAGCTGAACTCAGTGCTCCCAGTGTAACAAACTCAGGAAATAACTGCTGGCTTCTCCCACCTTCTCAGCACACTCAGGCAGGATACATAAGTGAAAGGAAGCTCCCAGGAGCACCTCTGGAAATTTCAAATAAAAGGATATTTAGTATAAGCTCTTCAGTCTCTTGATCCTACATGGACCAAGTCTCACATTCATCCTGCTAAGAACATGATTGCTGGAAACTTCTGGGTTTACCCATCTCCAGAATCAAGTCCTGCATGTTTCACTGATTTTTCTATGCAAGCCAGGCTGTCTCTCACAGTTGTTTTAGAGGGAACCATTTATATATGCAATAAAAGAGCTATTTCACCACGTTGCTGAAAATTCCATCAGGTTACAGTTTATCTTAACAGTCTATCATTTACAATGTACTAATAAAGGAGTGCTAAATATTATATTGGTTTTGGCATAAAGAGTACATTATGGGTGTTTATAAACACACCAGTAAATGTTACAGACTTTTAAGTAACCTCATTGACCTGTGACATAAAAGCCCTGGAGGTACTGATTCACTACATA
>VZRR01000049.1:577066-678723 GCA_013398015.1 Oreocharis arfaki | reverse complement strand
AAAAGCCCTGGAGGTACTGATTCTCTATATATATATATATATATATATATATATGTATATATGTATGTATATATATAATCACTTTATGGATAAACCTTTACAAGCCATTTATAAAAACACTCTTACTGAGAAGTATGACACACTCCCAAACAGACACAGAAACAACTCCCAAGGAAACAAGGTCCTTACGAGAAAGACTAAAAGTCTTTTTGTTTGATTCAGCTTCTGCAAATCAAAGTTCTACCTCGGCGTACAGAAGTAAAATTAACATAGAGTATAATTTTAAAAGAGAGATTTTTCAATTGTTTTTCAAATGTGGGCATCAACAAAAGAAGAAAAAAACCTGAAACAGCCAAGATAGATGGCTCAGAAGAATTTTCAAGCACAAACAAGAAGCATTAAATCTGTTCCTTCTGTCTTTATGCCATTTCATTTATGACACAGGTCGTTTTCTTGCAGGTATCTATTGATGAGGGAACTCCTCACATCTCACTGCAGCCATCTCAGAATTAGTTACCCAAGTCAGTGTTTGTCCCTGAGCTAACCCAAATAGTGGAGCAAAACAGGCCCATTCAAGGAGCAATCCAACCCATGTGCCTCAGGCTGCTTTATCCAACACAGACTCACCCTCTGGAGAGACCTTTTTCTCACCATCAAGGTCATTTTTTGTGATCCTTCTCTAGAGCTGGACAACTTGGTCTGTTCTCCTGCATGACAAGTGATAGGATGAGGGGAAATGGCCTCGAGGTTGTGCCAGGGGAGGTTTAGATTGGAAATTAAGAAAAATTGCTTCAGGGAAAGAGTTGTCAAATCCTGTAACAGGCTGCCCAGGGCAGTGGTGGAGTCACCATCCCTGGAGGGATTTAAAAGCCATGTGGATGTGGCACCAGGGGACACAGGTTAGTGGTGGGCCTGGCAGTGCTGGGAGAATGGTTGGACTTGAGGGTCTTAAAGGTCTTTTCCAATCTAGACAATATTATGATTCTAACTATAATGCAAAAGACCAAGCCTGCCTAAGTCCCAGTTTTGGAGTCTGCTGGAAAACAACAGCTGCACACTCAGCCCAGTGTGGGAGCTCACATTTAAAGGTTCAGCTTGCGAGACAAAGATCTGCAGCTCAGGCAGAGAGTGTTTGTCAGACCTGCCAGGCCAGCAGGACCAGGACGAGGATCCTGGCTGCCGAGGGGATGGATGGAAAAGCAGCTGCTGACTGCAGGCAGCCACTGACCTGGGTGAAATACCTGTGGATTCACACCCTGGCACGCGTCAGTCACAGCAGCAGGAACAGGGTGTGAAACACTTCCAACCCCAGTTGGTTTCAGGCTTTTCCATCTGTCTTCCCCAGCAGCTTTATCCCACTGTTATCCTTGTGCTGGGCAGACGAGAGGACAGAAAGGTGAATTTGGGGCTATTTCTCAGTGCTGGAACTTCACTGTGGATCTTTACAAGACCATCTGGAATATGGCAGAGCTGTCTCTGCTGTTTACCTTCCCTAAATGCAACCTGTTGTTAATATCAAGTGTCAGCAAAATATTTTGGATAAATCTGGATACGGTGCCAAGCTGAAGTGTAATTAATCACTATGAACACACAACTGTCTCTGTTGCACAGTTGGGACTCTCAGTAAAACTTCCTCTCAATCTGACACTGCAGTGAGGAGCTTTTTTTTTGGGGTATCAGCTTCTTCTAACACTCTCCCTGGCGTAACAATAACTCTGATGGGTGTTTCATACAGTCTGACCTCATTACAATGAACTCTTCAAATAAACAGTTGTTGTATCTGAATGTTCACCACAATTATGATGGAGAATTTGCTTCACCAGGCCAATAAAAAAAGCAAAGCACTCATTTTTGAGCCAAACACTGATATCCAGGGCAGTACCAGAGCTTTCTTCATAGCAATGAAGAATTAAAGTGGAGCATTTTCAAAATAAAATAATGATTTAGAAAGGAACAGTAAATTTTGCTTCCAAGGTAGATCTACTATGCTTTAATCATAGATAATCCTGAGCTGGAAGGGACACACAAGGATCACTGAATCCATCTCCTTTAACAAAAACAGAAGCTATGCCAGTCTTGTTAAGATGATTTGGTTTTAATTTACTCTTTTTTAGTAAGGGTAATGGACAATCCTAGAAGAGTAGTTCTTACCACAGCTGGGTTGTTCGGGTGTAGCACGGCTGGGCTCTCCTGATTTGACACCTTAAGCTCTGAATCTCGATGCTCTCCTGCCTGTGTTCTTGGACTAAAGTGGTCCTCAGAGCAGGGCAGCCTCATCTGCTCCCTCTCCTACCATCTACTGCTTTGCACTGACTGGAGGGGCCAAGCACTGCCTCGGGTGTCTGTTCATGAATGTGTGTGGAAGACCAGGAGATGGGAAATGTGTGCTAGGAAAGGTGTGAGAACACTCACTACTGACACCCACATCCACTGTTTGGGTTTGGCAGCACCAAACATCTGCACAAAATCCCTTCCATGTCCCTGTCACTTGGTTTGTTCAGCCTGGAGAAGAGAAGATGCAGGGGAGACCTCACTGAGGTCTTCAACATCCTCACAAGGGCAGTGGAGGGGCAGCTCCAATCTTCACTCTTGTCACCAGGGACAGGACTCAAGAAAATGTCAAGGAACTGTTTGGGGAAGGTTTAGGTTGGATATCAGGGAAAGGTTCTTCCCCAGAGGGTGCTGGGCACTGCCCAGGCTCCCCAGGGAATGGGCACGGCCCCGAGGCTGCCAGAGCTCCAGGAGCGTTTGGACACCGCTGCCAGGGGTGCCCAGGGTGGGGTTGCTGGGGTGTCTGTGCAGGGCCAGGAGCTGGACTTGACCCTTGTGGGTCCCTTCCAGCTCAGGATATTCCATGATTCTATTATTTCTATGGCTCTGTGTCATGGTTTAGCCCCAGCGACCACCAAGCCCCACACAGGTGCTCACTTACCCCGCTCCAGCTGATCAGGGAGGGAACTGGAAGGGTCAAAGTCAGAAAGTTTGTGGGTTGGGATAAAGACAGGGAAATCAAAAGCTGTGCAAACAAGGAAAGCAAAACAAGGAGTTCATTCCTCCCTCCCCGTGGCTGGGCAGGTGTTCAGCCATCCTCAGCAGAGCAGGGCCTTGTCACGCTGGTTGGTTACTTGGGAAGACAAACACCGTCACTCTGAATATTCACCCCCCCTTTTTTTCCCCTTCCCCCACTTTTTGCATGATGTCACATGGTCTGGGTCTTGCTTTTGGTCATTTTGGGTCATTTTGGGTCACCTGTCCTGCCTGTGTCCCCCCCAGCCTCCCACAGGCCCCCAGCCCCTCCCCAGCCTGGCTGCACGAGGGGCAGGAAAGGCCTTGGCTCTGTGCAATCCCTGCTCAGCAACAACAAAAATATCTGTGTTATCAACCCTGTGTTCAGCACAAATCCAGGACACAGCCCCAAACCAGCCACTGGGAAGGGAATTAGCTCTGCCCCAGCTGAACCAGCACAGATCATCCATAGAAACCACCAGAAAAATCTCAGGAACCTATCAGCAATTGTCATTCAGCACTGAGTGCCAAGGAAACAATACAGTAATACCTGTTAGAGGGAAAAAGTTGCAAAAATATGCTTTGCTCTAACCCATGCTGCTAAGACTGTAATTTTCAAAACTACTGAGCTCACATCCACAGGCTTTCTGAGAGGACTGACACAGAATCTGCAGCTAGGCTGAAGTGCCTCCTGAATTCTCTTTGCTGCTCTTCATCTCCTGAATGACAACCATGGTGCAAAGCCCATCACTGTGACAAGATGCTGGTCTTATTTTTTGTCATGCAATCACCCCATCATTTCCAGCAGTGCTGCTCACAATGCCCTGTCTCCTCTAAGTGCAAAGAAAAGGCACAAGTACAAGAGTCTCTTAGTAAAACATTAATCTCAGATCACAGATTTATTTTATGGATTTGCAACACAGCCCATATTACAAACATTGTCTGGGAACATTTACAAGAATAAATAAGATGGACTCGCAGTTGTAAAAAAAAGATTACACTTCACTGTAATGTACAGTCAAAAAATATATCTGATATTCATTGACTTGACATTATTTACCTTCCTTCTTTTAAGCTAGAAAGAAAAGACACTGAATGCACAGTGTTGAGAGTTTTGTATTTATATTTTTTTCCTTTTTTTTCATACGTGCTTTATCTATCAAACATCCAAACTGTACAAGTGGGTTTCACCAGTGATCCATAAAGGCCAGGGGGGAGGAGATGGGGCGGCATCGCAACAGCAGAGACTCGCTCTCATGCAGCACTCCTCCCTGCCCGAAAACACGTCCAGGGAGCTGGAATGGGACACTGCTCATCCAGAGGCAGCCACAGCATCGCTGTGTGAAGTGGTGACAAGTCTGGCAGGAGTGATGCTGGCACATTTTGATTCCAGCAGGGTTGGCGCAGGGAGGGAGGAGATTAGATCGGGGTGGGAGTGAATTTTGTCCTTGTGGTTAGTCGGGATGGGTTAAAGGAGGTGTTAAGGATGCAGCTCAAACTTTTGGCATCGAAGTACAGTGTTTAAATGCTGGCAATGCAAGAAAGGGCTACAGGGGCAATGAGGGGGTAATTCCAGTTCTGCTCCAGGTACATGGAAATCCAGGACATGAAGTTTGGTGTGACTGTCAGCAATGTGAAGAACTGAGCAGTGTTTGTCCTGGGGACTCTTAGAGTACCTAAATTCATGAAAGCTTGCAAAGTGCTGGCACCACTTCCTCTTCCATCCCCCAAAACACACTCCTTTCCATTATTTCACACAAAGAAGATTTCCTGGAGGGCCTCACTGAAAGATGATGTACTCACACAAGGAAATCCATCTCCACAGTGCAACACACTGCAGGTGTCTCACAGGGTGTCCCAAAGAGTGGCATTTCAGGGTAACAGATCTCCACTGAAACACTCATGGGACAACTGCCTCTGCTAAAGGAACCACCACACTCTCGGGTACATGAAATACCAGGATTGGTCCCTAAGGGACATCCCCAGCACATCTTCATCCTGTACCCCCAGAGTGGCATGGACTGGCTCTTGTTTATACTGCTCAGAAACAGCTCATTGAATTGAATTCCAGGAAAAAACATTTTAGTTTGTTCTTTTCCCTTTTCATTCTTTTTTCCCCCCTGCCAGGAAACACTATAGGAGCACCAGCATCTGGCATTCAGTCTGCTGCATTAGTTTGTCTTTTAAGGCTCAGGTTGAAAACAGAATAGTGGTGGAAAATCTGCTGGGATGAGGATGGAAAGACTAATTTAGATCTCTCATGTTTTTACAAACTGGAAAAGCTGCCAGGTTTTCACATTCTGCTAGTCTAACATTAAACTCTGGGATATTCTGAGCATAGTTTATTTTTTTCCACGAGGCAAACTTTTAAAACATTTTAACACAGCAAATAAAGATTATAGAGTAGAGGTCACTGGAAGTCAGCAAGTTTTTGTCTCTTTTTTTTTTTTTTTTCTTTCCATCACACTCTGTACCACCAGGATTTGGTCTTGGTATATGAAAATGTATGATTCTGCTTGACAGTTTGAGCAAATTGTACATTCTTCAAGTATGCATATGAGGGAGATGATTGATACCTTTTCCAAGTCAATGAACAGATAATACATGATGGATTTTCCTAGTGGTCCTTGCCAAAACGGCAGAGACTGGGCTTTGCTCGCTGTGCTGTTGGCTCACCCTCGAGGGAAAAGAGCTGTAGGTATTTTTGGGAACAGGGAAAGAAAGAGCACTTGCATTGAAGTTGTATATTATGTATATATGGCTATAGAAGACTGCAATCTAAATAAACAGGAGCACAGGAGGGTTAACAGAATCCTCACTGCTCACATTTATCTCTCTGACTTAGCTGGCTCCTCTTGTTCCTCTGTCTGGGCAGGGACGCTGCAGTGCCTTGTTCTGCCCTCATGCAGCAGGAATTTGGAATTTCTGACCCCATGGCAGTGGTTATGCTGAATAAATGCTGCCACCTTTGCCACATGGCCCCCTTTATTTTCCAAAAAAAATGGGGTTGACTGCCTTTTGTACATTTAAGACAAGTTAAAGATTCTCAAATGAAAATGCAGCAGTTTCACACCAAGGTCTTGAGATGTCCCTTGCACTGGCTGGAGAGATCACAAAAATTAACTGTGCTGCCAGCATCATGGAGTGGATTGTTCCCATTTATTACAGGACAATGAAGTTTTCCAAGGGGAACTTTCCCACCGCATTGCACATCCAGGACCATGCCAGGACTGTGCACTGCTCTGTGATGACTTTACTAAAAATTCTGCAAGTGTGACAGATAGAAGCACCTCATATTTGAAGATTCCTCTCTCAAGCAAATCTTCTTTTATCTTTGTCCCTCAGGATTTATTCCCTCTGTCACACTCCGAGTGCTCCATCTCCTCAGCACGGAATGTGACATTACCTGTTTTTTATGATCTTGGCAGGAACTCAGAAGAGTAAGAGAGAGATGAGAGCAGCTGTGCAAGAGTGAGAGAGAGAGAGAGCAAGGTGCAAACTTCCTACCTGTTTCAGGATCCATTTCATCTGCCTTCTCCTCCAATGTTTCCTTTCTCCCAAAGGAGATTTCTTCTCCTTTCCTTCTCTTCCAGATGGAAACTGGTTTAACTGCCTCCTGAACCACCTGCTGCAGGAGCCTCTCTCCTTCCTCTGACTCTACAGCTCACCAAGAGCAGTGACCAGCAATCCCTGGTTTGAGACTCCCAAGGGAAATCCCACAAACTACTGCTGAAGGGCCTGGGAAAAGTAAATGGAAAAACCAGTCTAGCATCCACAGGCTTAAATCTACTGCTGTGGAGTCTATGTGGCCACTTCCAGGGAGTTTACACCTCCAGAATAAAAGGTTAGAAACTACTGATAATCAGTGGAATTCATTGCTGCAGTTACATCCCTTAATAATTCAAGGTGTTGGTTGCCCCCCATATGAGACAGTGACCCTAAACCATCTATTTCTAGTTCCTTGTGTTTCAGACCAAACTTTACACCAACTCTGTGCTATCACAAACAGTGCCCTCTCACCCCTGAAGGATGTCTCCATGGGAATAAGTTCATTATGTCCATTCAAATATTGTCAATATCATATTTTTTCCAGCCTAAAATTCAATCACTGAGGAATTCACCTTATTTTACTGCACATTATCACATTCCATCCACAGCAGGGGATGCTTAGGCTCAAAAGCTCTCACTGACTATTAATCCTTCCAGGAGTGAGAAAACCTCTTTTATCTCATCTCATAATTTCTTTCTTTCCCCATGAAAACAAACCCATCACCCATAATCTTGCTTCAAACACATTACCTACTTCTCTATGGGCTGTTCTCTAGGGTTTAAACAACCTCAAGGTAATAAAGTGATTTAAAGTGAGCTTTTCCACACAATTCCCTTCACCATTAATTCACACTTGGCATATATGCACTGTGCAGGGAGGAGCAGCATGAAGATCCCTGAGCCAACACAGACTGGAGCTGGGTCAGTCCCCCAAAAGCATCGTAACTGCAGGAATTTATAACAGTTTGGCAATACAATCTGCAGTGTCTGCTGAGCATCTTTCCATACGGGCTGTAGGCTGGACATCAGGAGCTTCAGACACATGGCTGAGTGGCCACATAATAAGCTGTGACTAACAGTTGGGCTGTGGTAACCAGCACTTGCACTGAGCTCCTATAAAATGTAAAATTTAGCTTAAATATCTTTCCCTGCAGTTTGTGCCAACATCACCTGGCATTTGCAGAGGGCTGAGTGCACAGTGAGTTGCTGTGGGCCAGCTGATACAGGTACCTGACCCTTTAGTGGTGTTTTTCATACCATAAAACACATTCAGACCTACCTGCAGACCCTAAACAGCTGCACTACAAGGGCTGTTCTGCTCTGCTCATCCCACACCTCCTTCCCTTCACGCACACATCCTCCTGTGGGCTTAACTCTGGCATTTCAATCCACTCTCTTTTAAGTTAAGCCTAAATTACCTCCTACACTTCACACCTCAGCAATACTGGCATTTCTTTACCTCTCTGTTCCCTTGTCCCAGCTGTCACCCTCGGCGCCAGCTTCACTCCCCGAAGTCACGAGGGAGACCTGTCACTGTGCTACTTTCTCTGTAAAATTAACAGAATGCTAAATACTAATTAATATTTCCATAGTATCCACAGGGAGTGATTCCCTTTGGCTTTCTGGAGCCAGCAGACTCAAAAACACTTTGCTGACTTGTAGCTTCTTCATACCGGGGCAGTTGTGGAAAAATCCCATCCTGAGATTAGAATTCCCTCTTCCCTCTTCTTTGCTAATAGCTCCCAGCTCCTGACCTACACTACTCCATCCAGCCACCTGTAATCAAAACACCAATATTATACCTTTCCTCTCATTTTTATCTCATAGTTTTACTTTGCCTTCTATTTATTTTTTTCCTGCTGAATTTTGTTTAGTTGCATAAAAAGAAAAACCTAATTCAGACCAGCAGCCTGAGATGCCAGACACCCACCTACAGCCCCTGGAACTAAAGTTGATTTCATGACTTTTTTGCAGGCAACAGAAAGGACCAACCAGAAACAGCCCAGAGGCTCCTGTGAGAAGGTGGTTCGTGATCAGTTAAGACATTCATGACATTAAAGCCAAGAATCCAAAGCTCCTTAGAAAAGCCCCAGGTGGCTGAGCATCCTGTGAGCTCCCTCCTTTGCTTATCAAGAGGGGCATCAATGAAACTCCAAACACCCTTCCCGAGGCTGGTGCAGGTCCTGGTGGATGACCCTGGTTTGGTTGGGTACTGCTGTGTCTGAGGCGAGAGCTGCTTTTGCCAGATTTCATTTCCATCCCTCCTGGTCAAGGCAAGGGTGTGAGCATTGCAGAAAGAATGACCATGGAGCAGAGGTGCCTTTTGAGTTCACAGACAGAATTAGCAGAACATTTTGTACTTCTGGCACGCTCTGTGCCTGGCATGGGCAGGACAGAGCTCACAGCAGCCTCTGGGTATTTACCTGAGGGTGGAAAACTACAGGATGGTAAGAAAATTGGAGTTTCCTTAAACTCTTACCTTCAGTCTATCTTTTAGCAAGCCTTAATTTGAAGAACAATACATCCCAGAATCTAATTTACACACAGAGCAACCTCATATCCCACACCCTCAAGACAAATAAATGGCTAAATTGAAATACTAATTATTGTAAAGTCTTGTTCATTCAATTATTTTTTTCTCCACGATTACCCTGCAGACCTTAGTGATTAACTACTTAAACATACTTTTTCAGAAAAGCAATTTCTCAGCTGCTAAGAAGTCAGAATGAGGTCCAGAACCATGGCAAAACACATCTGGTGTTTGTTTCAGAGAAGGAGACTTGCACAGGCATTTTTGCAGAATAAAACAAAACTTGTTTTGCTTAAGAGGCGAAGTTGCTGTGCTGGGCTAACGCTTCTCTTCACAGGTGTCAGATTGGGTTTCTGTGTATGTACATCACCTTTCCTACAGCTCCAATGGGTTACAAGTTTGAAGCTTGTAGGGCCTGGAAATAGTGAGGAAATCGTGCCCAAACCAAATTTTAAGAACCTTCAGACTTTAAACTCTTGAGCAGGAGCTCTCTTTGCTGTCTGCTTGCACAGTGCCTAGTTCAGCAGGGTCCTGGCGTGACTAGGGGTCCTAAGCTCTACAGCAATACAAATAATAAATAAAAAATAGTCATAGATAGTATATGAGCAGTAATACCTACTTCATACCCTGTTTGGCAGAATCACTGCACCCCAGCAGATACTTGGAAAATGTGGTAACAAAGTTACCAAGGCTGCAAGACAAACGTGATTTGTTTGATGCAATTATTTAACCTTCAGGTTCAAGCGGCTGGGAAACTCCTCAATGGCTCCACCAGCAGCAAAAGCACAGACCAGAGGGATGGAACCATGCACAGCCCTGGAAGTCGAGCAGAAACTGAGAGGAAACATTTGTGTGGAGGCAGTGAATCCATGAACAGCTTCTCATCTCCACCATCTATTTTCATGCTTAAAGGGACTACACATGGGTAGAGAATTCCGGTGTAGTCTTTTTTTTTCTGGTTTTTTTTTTCCTCTTTTTTTGTGTGTGTGTGTGTGTGTGTGTGTTGGCCTTTTCATTTGGAAAAACAAATAAAAGGAAACAGATAAGGTAGACAAATAGTAATGAAACATTTCGTGTATCCCCTATGGCTATCTCATTTTTCCCAAATGACTGCTGCATGAAATTAAAAAATTAAAAGGCTGGGATTTGAGAACAAAATCATAAATTAAAAAGGAGACATTTAAAAGAGAATTTCCTAAGGGTTTCATTCCTTCCCCACTCTGCAGCAAGCAGAGCAAAAATACAATCCAAAAGAGGAGAGAAGTCAGAGGGGATTAGAAAGTCCAGTCTTTCAGCCTGTCTCCCATTTTGCTAATTTTTACAGTAGGTTATTTAAGAAGCAGTAGATGTTCCGATAGAAAGCAGGCAGCAGCACACACAGGCATCGTCTCCTTCCAGCGAGGTCTCTGCAGCCTCAGTCTCTTGCTCCAGGAAGGAGAAGTTTTCCTTCCCACACTTGTTACTGCCTTCCAGTGTGGGACAGGGGAGAAGCATCTGCCAGAGTCTGGGGTCTGGCACATCGTGGGGTCGCCTCCCTCCGCTGGGCTAAAAGGAACTCAAGTATTCCAGTGCAACCTCGTATACAAATTTATACTGTTCCTGAAAAAGAGAACACAAAGGAATGGCATCAGGATATGGGTAAACTCCTCAGAGCCTCGTTCTACAAGCAAAAACAGCTCCTCCCTCTCTCTTACACCCTTTGGCAGGAGCAGGTGAACACTGATTGTGTTTCTGTGTGATCCTGAGCAAGCATTGCTGGGAGATGGTGCCATCAGTGGAAGAGAAAAGCACTCACAGAGACAGCCCCAGTCTGGAGTGTTCATTATCTGCCTCAAGCCCTCACTGCACGTGTTGCTTTTGAGGCACGGACTCAGTGTGATCGATGGACATGACTGAATTCAGGACAGTTTAATCTCCTGGGCTGCAGGGAGCCAGGCCTGGGGGCTGGACTGTTCCCCCTTCCTGGTTTCAAGGCACGTCACAGCACCCAGCACTGCGCTGGATGGGAGGACAAATCCCTGCATGGACTGGAGGAGAAATCCCACTCTTCCCACAGCCCTGGTGAAAGCTCTGTGGGGTTTGACCTCCTGAGGCAGCTGGGCATGGGACAGTGTCCATCACTCTGCCGGGGCACCCCCTCTGCTCAAAAAGAGAAGCAGGAGGATTCACTGAACATGCTAAAACAGAACCAGTTTTAATTCTGGCATCTTCATGTTCTGATTCATTTTCGTTCATCCTGAACCACGCCATGACATTTTCTTACCTATCCCGAAGTGCCTTGCACACAGTGGGTGGGGGAAGGAGCAGGAAAAAGCCTTACCAGTGACTCCACCATGTTGGATTTGTTGTTCCGTAGTGTTTTCACTATGTGGAACACGTCGATGATGTTCTGCTGTTGGATCATTTCACACACACTGCAGATGGCACAGAAGGTGCCGCTGCGTCCCCCGCCGTTCCTGGGAGCAGGAGGAAAGAGCTGAAGGTGGAGCTGGGGAGGCTGAGGGAAGGAGAGCCCACGCAGCTCACATCCCATAGACACTGGGGAAGGTGCTTGTTGTAAGGACTGGTCATGGATATTCAAGGGTTTGTGTGCCTAAAGGGGCTCCAGGAAACCTGGGGAGGGACTTGAAACAAGGGCATGGAGTGATGGGACAAGGGGGAATGGCTTCCCACTGCCAGAAGGCAGGGTTAGAGGGATATTGGGAAGGAATTCCTCCCTTTGAGAGTGGGGAGGCCCTGGCACAGGGTGCCCAGAGAAGCTGTGGCTGCCCCTGGATCCCTGGAAGTGTTCAAGGCCAGGTTGGACCAGGCTTGGAGCAGCCTGGGCTAGTGGAAGGTGTCCACTAGAACTGAGCGGTGCTTGGGGTCCCTTCCAACCCAAACCATTCTGTGAGCTTGTGAAAGTGGAGACCTGTAGAAGAGGAGGCAGGGATGGGAGGGCTAAGGGATTCCTGAGTGGTGGACAGGGAAGCTCAGGGACTGCAGCGCTGCAAATCCCTGCCCTGGGCTCACAGCAGCTCTGTGCTCAGAGCTGGGCACGTGGCAGAGCTGCTTCAGCTCCCTCTGGGCTCCAGTCACAAGACCCACAATGTAGCAGGGCTTTTGGAGCTATTTCTCACTGCCATCAGTAAAATCCCTGGGCCAGGATACTATAATGCAGTACAATATTCAACTTTCAGTGTATTATAAATGTACTTTAACTCAATTTTCCCCAGCTGAAGCCTGGCAAACCAGCAGATTTCCAGATCCACAACCAGCTGTCTTCACACAGCACCGCATGAGGCTGCAGCCATTTTCCAGCCCTACTTACAGGCAGTGCACCACAGTGCGCCCGTCTCTGCCGTCGTACTGCTCCTGCCACTTCTCCAGCCTCCTGACCACCTTCAGCAGGGAGCGTTTGGAGGGCGGGGTGTCCCTGTAGGCCGGCCAGCCGATGTACTGCAGGTGCTGCACGATGCGGTACCCGTCCTGCGGCTGGAACACAGAGCCTGCTCAGGGGGCTGCAGAGGGACGGGGCACAGCTCACACAGCATCCTCCCCCGTGCATCTGCAGCAGCAGTGCCAGCCTTCTCCTCACTGGGAACCTGACACAGTGCAGGAACCAGGGCTGCTCCCTAGCCTGGATAGCCACTGTCACAGAGCCAGGCAGACACCAAGTGCACGGGACCCTTGTTCGCTTTCCAGAAAAAAGCTCCATCAAACCGCCCAAACAGATCAAATATCTCTTTCCTGGTTGCCTGTGCTGTGATGTAAGAAGTAAAGATGACCCTCAGAAATTCTCTGGGGATTGTGGAGGGAAAGGATCCTCATAATTTGCTGGCAGTGGCTGTGGTGCTGGACATGGGTGAGTGCAGAGAGCTGTGAGCGCACAGCACCCGCTCTGCCAGCCCTGCAGCCACGGGCCAGCTCCATCTGAGGGTCACACAGCCTTTGTCTGAGCAGCTTTATGGTCCCCAGGCTCTCCCTGGGACACAGGAATGTGCCTAATATCCAACCAATTTATCAATTTCTGTGGCTGGACCACAAGGTTCCCTCTGCAGTGCCACAACTGAGCTGCTGCCCAGGCTCTGACCATGCAGAGGCTGATGTGTTAAACTGAAAGGAAATATAATTTGTGGAGCCTGCTACCATTTCTGATTAGAAAAAAATGAAAGAGGAACAACAAAGGAAACATAATCAATCTGGGAAACAACTAATGAGAGAAAAATCCTCTGCTGAAGCCCTTTCCTGCAGCCCTGAAGTCGGATTGCCAGGGCTCAGTGTGCAGATAAACTTTGTTTCTATCATTTCAGCTGTCCTGGGGCTGAGGGACACAGACAAAGAGTTGCTTACAGAAATGGCAGTTGCTTATTTATAGGGGAAGCAGTGGCAATTGGGAATCCCAGTCTAGCCAGTAAACATTGCATCTGTCTTCAGAGACGCTGCCTGGTAGCTGACAGATGGAGAGCTGCTGACACCATCCCAGTTTATTTCCTGCAATACTGATGGCTTTATATTGGCTACAAAGTGATGAATTGTTCTCAAATATACACAGAAAAATGCTCACCATTTAAATACAGATTTTCAGCTCATATCATCCACTTGCCGCCTTCAGCCAAGAGTCCTTTAGCAATGCAGGCTGATTAAATGTTAATTAAAGGAAGTAGCTGCAGTGGAATTTCGTTTCTAGGTGAGGGATTCTGCATCTCTAAACCACAAGTCTTGGCTCTGCCTCTTCCTCGAGCCAAAACGTGTTTTTGAGAATAACGAGGGAATGTGGTATTTCTCCTCTCTTACCCTGGCCATGTTGCAAATCCGGAATATCCGGTTGATGATATCTTCATCAATGTCCGCTGAAACAAACTCCACTTGGATTGGGCCATAACAACAGGACGTCTTCTCTGGCCAGTACTGCATGCAGAGCTAGAGAAAAACACAAAACCAAATAAATCTTACTTATTAACTTATCCAATCATTCCTTTTGGATTTATAACCAGCTCAAAATCCATCACCAATCTTGTATGACGTGGCTTTGTTCAGAGAAGATCTCATTTGAGCTCAGTAAAATGTTATATCCTGAATATGAAGAAAAAAGGAAATATATTTTAGGGCCTGGTCTTTTCTTCCTCTTTATTTTTGTATGAACACAATTTGGAACTGATTGAGTTCTGGGTCTAGAGGTGCAGAGAAGGTGGCTGACAAATGAAGCTTCTGCAAAGGCAGAGATTTAAAAGGAACATTAAAAGATTAGTGTCTGTAGATAAATTTAATAGGAAGCACAGAGATTTGGTAAAAATGAGGAAACAGTCCAGGCACCAAGAAAATGAATCTTAATTCAAACAAATTGGAATTCCTTTTTTTCTCTAAGATGAACTTTTAATCTTTCTGGGTCTACCAGCGAGCAGGGGAAGGAGAGTGAGTTTGTTCTGAGAGCAACAAGAGCAACTCTGGTTTCAGGGTGAACCACAATGCATCTCTGAAGTTTGTGAAGCAGGCTGGAAGTCTTTTTCTTGTGCTGATATTACCGCGTTGAAAGGATAAAAAGCATCCCATGCACACAAATTAAGGATTTTAAATCCATCTGGAAATAGATCACGGCACAAAAATATTTTGCACGAGATCTCATTAGCAGCTTCTGCTAAGATTGTATTTCTTTGTGGGTTTTTTTCCTTCCTATTTTCAAGTGTAATTTTGTACAAGTTTTGAAACCCCCAGATGCTCATTTGAACTTGATCTCGAGCTTTTCAAGTTCAATCACTGCCAGCAACAACGCCGAGTGTGCATGCGACTGCATTAATTCTGCACTCCTGTTCTTCCTTTGATCACATAGCATTGAAATCGGGTGGGATATTCACACAATCTTATGCATCTTTGCCCTTGTTAGTTTTTCAAGATTAAGCAAGCCAGCCAAGACCACACAAGCAAGTCCTTTGAAGGGTTTCTTTATTCTTCATTCAGACTTTCAAGCTGCCTAGTGATGTCCTCTCAAAGCGCCTGTCCCACAGGCAGGCAGATGTGAGCCGAGCAGCAGCTTTAGCAAACAACCTCAAGGTGCAGCGGAAAGCAGGAAAGATTAAACCCTTCCTTAGTATGGAAAACCTGCTTCTCCCAGGGCAGGTGTGTGGATGACCACCTCTCCAAACACACAGGTGAAACACTACTGAAACTGGAGGTGCTCCGACCTCCACGTGGGTTTATCTGCACCTTTTCCCTGCACTCAGGGCACAGCCTGGGATGGGGCACTCATGAGCAGACAGCTGATGGAAACACTGCCATGCAAGGACAGGGCAGGCACAGTGCCAAGTCCCCCTCGAGGAAACACATCTCCACAACGGATCTGATGGTCTGCTGGAGGGCAGAGGTCCCTGCAGAGGGACCTGGACTGGTGGGCTGAGGCCACTGGTGTGAGGCTCAATCACACAATGGTGGTGTGTGGCTGTGTGAAGGGCAGCGGAGCTGGGGAAGGGGCTGGAGCACCAGGAGTGGTTGAGAGAGCTGGGGGGGCTCATCCTGGAGAAAAGGAGGCTCAGGGGGATACCCTCTCACTCTCCACTACTCCCTGAGGGAGCAGCCAGGTGGGCGTCAGGCTCTGCTCCCAGGAAACAGGGACAGGATGAGAGGAAATGGCCTCCAATTGTGCCAGGGGAGGTTTAGATTGGATACTGGAAAAATTTCATCACTGAAAGGGTGGTCAGGCATTGGAATAGGCTGGCCAGGGCAGTGGTGGAGTCACCATCCCTGAAGGGATTTAAAAGACATGTAGATGAGGCACTTGGGGACGTGGGTTAGTGGTGGCCTTGGCAGTGCTGAGGTAACAGTTGGACTCAATGATCCTAGAGATCTTTTCCACCTCAAGTGATTCTATGATATCAAACTGCCACACCTTGTCCTGGTAGCTCATAAAACACAAACTTTAAAACCCTCCTTAACTTCCAGTGCCAGCTGGGTGTTTTGGCACCCGCTGCACTCTCGAGGGAGGTGACGCCGTGCTACAGAAACTGTCAGAGTGACTTCATGCACTGCCAAATCCCCTTTCCTGTGCCTACAGACCACATCATAACAGCAGAACTTTGCTAGGAAGAAAAATAAGCTTTGTGCAGAAAGATAGTCACAAGAATAACACTGGCTGGGGCTGAAAGGTTTGTGTTTTCCAAGAACCAAGTGTGAGAAAAGTGTGTCATTTCCAGAAAAAGCTGGGTTTTGCTTTGAAGTGTTGGGGAAAAAAAGATGAAATTTGTCTCTGGATTCAATACCAAGATGCAGAATCAAGGAGGGTGGATGGGAGAGGAACACAGAAGATCCAGAGGACCTCTGGTTGCTCACAGAGAGGTGGGACTCTGCAGGGCACCAGGAGAGCCCGGTGCTGAGCAGAGCTCTCCCTGGGGCTGGAATGGACTCCCACAGAGCTCCCCTCATGGGGCATCACCTTGAGGACTGTAAGGGGCAATTGGCTTCTCCATCACCATCCAAAACAGAGACCAGTAATTTCACTGCCTTCAAGTGTGGCAAGACAGGGAAGACACAAATGAAAAATGAATCCATGAGGTACCAACTGCTTGAGGGTTCCTCTCCTCTCGTTGAACAAGTGCTGTAATGGGTGAATTGGCCATGCCAAATGTACTCTCCACACAAATTGCATGGTTATGCCTTTTTGAAAGCTGTTATCCTCTGGCACTCAGCAGCAAGGTGGCTGGAGACACCGGGGCAGGAGGAATGGCAAAAGCTCCTCCCTGGCAAGCTCAAATCCTGAAAATCATGGTGTGGCCAGTAGCCAAAACCCAACTTAGACATGGAATTAAAAAGAAAAAAAAAAAAGCTACAAAGCACTGTGTTCTCGTCAAACTGTGCAGAGCACATTTCTCAGTATTACAGAATCGTGCTGGAATCTCAGGGGAAAGATCCTTCAAATTATTTCAGCTCTCTTCATTTTATTCTTCTGGAAATGCCATGTGAAAAAGGCAGGTGTGAAGCGCACTGGGGCTGTGGTAGGGAGCATTTCCAAACGCAGCCAAAAATATGAAAGGGAAGAAAGTGGGTTTGGGAGGGCAGTTTTGGCCTTCAAACACAAAGTAGTTCTGCAAGATATAAAGTTATTTATATAAAACTTTTTTATACTTTTAAATATATCAATTTTACATAATTTTATATCAAAGTATTTATACATTAAATGGGGAGACCTTATAGCAACTTTCCAGTACATGAAAGGGGCTTACAGGAAGGCTGGAGAGGGACTTTTCAGAAGGGTATGGAGCGATAGGAAAAGAGGAAATAGCATTAAACTGAAGGAGGGCAGGGTTAGATGGGATATCAGGAAGAAATTCCTTCCTGTGAGGGTGGGGAGGCCCTGGCACAGGGTGCCCAGAGAAGCTGTGGCTGCCCCTGGATCCCTGGAAGTGTCCAAGGCCAGGCTGGATGGGGCTCAGAGCACTCTGGGATAGTGGAAGATGTCTCAGCACGTGGCAGGGGGTTGACATAAGTTGGTCTTTAAGGTCCCTTCCAACCCAAACCCTTCTGTGATTCTGTGATCCCTGTTAACTGCAATAAGAATTCGCTTACAAAGAGCCAGGCATGTGGACACATTCTCCATTAAAACCCCAAACACCACCTATTACTTTCCAGCTCTCCCTCATTTATTTATTGGGGTGGGAGGGCACAAGGAAAAGGCAGCAGGAACTCTCTGCAAACCCCCTGGATTTGAGATGGGAACGACATTCCAGGAATGAAGAGCCACTCACCTGTGCTGCATCCATCTCGTTGAGCATCACCACAGAGGAGCAGTTGTAGTCAAACACCAGCCTCCAGAAGTCAGCGATGGTGTTGGGCAAAGGGTGCTGGGTGACAATGAAGGCAGCAGGTTGCTTGTGGCTCTAACAAAAGAATAAGATTAGTTAAAAAAAAAAAAAAATTCAATCAACTTTTATTCAAAGGAATATTATACCCGGGAGGCTGTGGGGAGGCAATCTGAGCCATTTAACCAGATTATACAAATCACATATCCTGCTCCTTGTTATCGCTCCGCAATGAATGAGCGCCTCGTAATGGGATTCTTTTGCTCCCAATGAAGACATTTCATTAAAGAAGTGTCACAAGAGCAGAGATTACCCAAATCAATTATTTATATTTTGAGACTCAGCAAATAATGCTAATTCTACTATTACTACTACTACTACTATCAGTAATATTAATAATTGGGAGGAAAACAGCTGGAAGCAAATGCTCTCCTTTATGCTGCAGTGGCCTCGAGGAACTCCAGAAGGGATTAGCCCCGTCTGCTGTGGCTGCCTGGGGGTGCAGTGTGACAGAGGTGGCACATTTGGATCCCAGCCATCCTTTACAAGCTCGTGGGGCAGCATTCAGAGTTTATGACATTGACATTTAATTTCTGATATTATTCTTTCACCTCAGAAAGGCCCCCTGACCTCAGTGTCCCTAAGCACGAAGGGGTGGAGCTGTGCTCCCAACCTCTGTGAAGCTGAGCTAATGAATGTTTGGGAGGCTCTCAGGGATGAAAGGCAACAAGCTGAAAACTTTATAGCTCTCCAACCACGGCATGCAAGGCTTAAATGAGCCTGGAAACTGCACAGTTCTTTGTGCTGTACATCTGTGAAGCAGACCTGAATCAAAAGGCACACCAATTCTGGGGTAAAGAAAACAAAAAAGCACAAAAACCCCTCCAATGGAGTAAAATTCTGGATTTAAAGTGAAGAAATAACTAAAATCCTGAAGCATTAAGCTGCCCCTTGTGGGGGTCTGCCTTTTCTCCTCCACGTGAGGCAGATGTGGGAGGAAGTGCTGGGCAGGCCATGCTGGGAGAAAGGTGCTTGTGAGTGGGCACGTGTGAGGAGGGTGAGGGGACATGACGTAGAGAGAAGGAAAAGGAACTGATTTCTTGGGAAATTTTGGTCTGGAACAGACTTTCCTCTTTTTCCCCATTCTGCCTTTCACATCTAGAAACACCAGTTTGGGTCATAAGCTGTGATGTACCAGACCTGTGGTGGCAACAAAGTGAAAACTAAAGCAGTGAGGTTTATCTCTTAATGAAACACCAGAATGTTCCTGCTGTGGTTTTTTCATGCTGTGCCAGTAGCAAAATGCAAGCCTGGCTAAACTCTTGGCTGATGGTCACATGTGCTTGTGGGGTTTGCCATGAGGAGAAAAAAGAAACCTTCCCCAGCTCTTTGCTACCGGTGAGGAAGCAGATTCAGTGCCCTATCTCAAAGGGAAGGCGACACAGAGCTGTGAATTACTCATGCAGGAGAACATGTGTGGGATTATGGGGGAATGATGATGTCAGGGACACATGAATTCATGGTTTTCTCCAAGCCCCATGGATTAAATACAAATCTATCATCACTTCTGCATGGCTTGACTCACAATTTGCCTTTAGTCTCATTTTGTAAGGATTATGTTCCATTGTTCTAGGGAAAGGTGAGGGACAGTTTTGCTCCTTTCAAGGCAATATGGGATGGAGGGAGTCCTCCAAGGGTCCGTGCTCAGTACAAGACTTCACACATGAATTTACCGGGGAAAAAAAGAATTTGCAAGGTCTGTCCTCAACAAGAACAGCTATGAAAATATAGGATTTGGGCTGTTCCCCTGTGATTATTTTTGTCCCCAAAAGTTCCTGATTCCTCTGTGGAAAGAAAGAGAAGAGCCAGAGAACATCATAGCAGCTGAATTTCAATGGGAGGTGAAAAATTGCTTTGTACTTAAAAAAATTAATCCACTGGAACTTTGTGGGGAAGGATACAAATATTAGCAAAGTGATTTGAGGCAGTGAGTGCTGAAATGTACAAACGTTCCCAATCCCTAAGAAAACAAAGACTGGATTGTGCTTCTGCAGACGTGCAAAAGCACTGAACACACTTTAAAAAACAAGTTTCCTCAGGCATGTTTGCAATGAAAACATCACAATCTTGCTGAAAAAATCTAAAATAAATTCTGTGACCATTTGACTGAGTATCTTAAACACAAGAGCATTGCTGTTTCCCAAAGACTGAAGAACAGACAAAGTTAAAAACAGCGACCCTGCTGCTGCCAGGGAAAAAATGAAGGTTTTTCACCCTGGATCATATTTACACATACTCCAACTGCAATAATTAGTGGCTTTAAAGACATCTGTGTCCAGAGGCACCACAGCAAAAAGAAGCCATCAACATAACTCATCCTCCACAAATGACCCGTGCTGTGAGACTCCAGGCTATAAAAAAAGCAAGGGAAAATGCCTTCGGACAGAGTCACATCAGCTCAACTCATCCTTTAGCCTGAAAATATTTTGCACATCTGATCCCTGCACTCCCACATTCTCAACTGTGTAAGACCAAATCAATCACTCGCTCCACACTGCAAATTATCCTTTTCAAAGAGCTGACCTGGCAAACATTTCTCTTCCCAATATATGCAAAAAACAATGTACGGGAAGAGCTGTCCCACCACCTCTTTCTGCATCTGCCTTTCTCTGATCCAGCCTCAGACTGCACATTGAGGGATGTCTTTGCCAAGAATTTTCCATGGTGTGGTGCAAAACTAGGGCATGTGATCACAGAATAACAAAATATAACAGAGTATGCTGAGCTAGAAGAGACCCTCGAGGATCATTGAGTCCAACTCCTGGCCCTGCACAGCACCATCCCAAGCATTGTCTGAAAGCTTCTTGAACTCTGCCAGGCTGGTGCTGTGACCACTTCCCTGGGATAATCACAGCCTAGAGGACATATTTTGGTGCTGAAGAGAAAATTCATGTGCTTTGCCCGGTTTGGAGATATCACACTCAGAACCTACAGCTAAAAAAGCTTTTTTCTTTAGATCCATTCCCCCAGAAAGGCATGCTGAGAAGGAATAGAGTGTGTGGTGAGCAGTGCTTACATCCATGAGAGCAGCATTGATGTAGTTGCTGGACTCGCCGTCCACGGAGATGAGGAAGGGCAGGCAGCGGTCCAGGGGCAGCACGTCCATGCAGCGGTTCTTGTCGTGGTTGCGGGGCAGCAGCCCGATGCTGCAGTCCTCCGGCCGCACCCGCGGCGTCACGATGTTCAGGGTCTGCGCAGGGGCAGGGAGCAGGGAGACACAGACACAAACAGGCTGAGTGCCTTGGAGTTCGCTTCCATGAGGATGCCATAGGCACAGGATGTTTGTTCTAAAGGGACTCAGGCTGGCAGAGCTTTGGCATCCCGGAGATAAAAAGGAAGGAGCCCTAAGGAGCCTGCTGCTGTTCTAACACGTCGCATTTTGCAGATTGTCCTGAGGAACTCTTCTAAACATTGTCAGCGCCAGCAAAAATTGAAAGCACTATACACCTCCCCACCACTTCCAGCTCTAAACCCCCAGAGCAGCCAGACAACGTTTCTGTTCTTTCCTAGAGGTCGGAAATAGGTGTCACAGGTAAAAGGTGCAGCTTTGAGCTGGTGATGGAGTGAAACCTCCTCCTGTTTCTACCATCCTTAGGGTGGAAGCACAAATCCTTCCCCCTATGCAAGGGGGTTCCGTGAGGGTATACCCTGATTATTGACCACCCAGCAGGTCAGACTGGGTTCAGAGCCTCTGGTGATTCCTCAAACTACTGACTTATCTTATAAAACCTAAGATAAAATGTTGTTTTCAGTTTTTTTAACAGAAAAGTCTATTTGTTTCATACATTATTTAGATTGCTACTTTCCTTTTGAAGCAATACATAGGATGCTTCACTTACATAGTCATACCTAATCTCTGGGGCCTTGCTGTCAGTCTTTGACTGTTACCTGCCTTTTCCACAGCTTGACAAACTATGTCTCCTTAAATCTGTTTTTCTTTTGTGTTCCCCATTGTGGAGGCCTCCTGACAACCCAGTCCAGCTTGGTCAGCAAGGATCAAAACTCAGAAATCAAAGTGAATGCATCTTAACACCAGTGCTTAAGTGGTAGCAGATCAGTGACTGTCTGATGTCATTGTATTTTCACTTTTACATCTCCCCTTCCTGAGCAAAGCCCATGGAGTCCTACAGGGAACTCTCTGCAGACAGAAGAATACAAAATATTTAGGGGCCAAAAAAAAAAAAAATCTTCCAAAGAGCAGGACTTCTGCCACAGAGAGGTTATGAATGAAGAAAAGAGGAAGGTCAAGCAATCCAAGATAAAAGAATGTGTCAAAGTATGAAACTTGAAATAATATAGCTGCTCTAAATTATTCAGGTTCTACAGTGTCTGGAGATGGAAAGCAGGGAGTCTGGCTGGGGAAACAACACGAAATCTCTGATCTCTGACAGTGCAGATAATCAGGCAGGTGACTTGCTAGTGATTTAGTCCTGCCTGTTTTATGCCACTGCCCTCTCTCCCTTGTTCCTGTACCGATTCAGATTACAAAAACTCTCCAGAGTGAGCTTCTGTGTGTCCAGACAACACGTAGAGCATGAGAAATACATCTAGCCTTACCTCAGGGCCAGCGGGACCTAAACACCACAAACTGCAAGCACAGATCTATAGTTAGGTCAACTGCTTCCTAAAGATTGCAGCAGAGACTTTGCATTAAACCCAGACAATCAGGGCTGAGGAACGCTCTGAGCCAAAATCCTGTAAAAATAGATTCTACAACAAGACAGACACCGAACCTCTTATGCAAAGCACAGCGGAGCAGTTCCTTCCCACAGGAGCTGCCAGCCCCTGGCAGCTCAAAAGAACAAGCACAGAGGTGACAAATCCCGTCTCATATCATGACAAAGTGCACCCAGCAAGCGGTGGCTTTTTTTTTAATAGTGTGGGTTTTTTTAAACAGCATTTGATGAAGTTCGGCTCTGGCTCCTTCATGCCAAGCGTTCAGAACCAGAAACACTTCTACAGATCTGCTATCACTTGATAGAACCAGATCTTTTTTTAATTGAACTGTCATCAGTTGGGATCCACATCCTTTATCTCACTATACCAACCCTGATGATTCCCTGTAAGGCTTCAGATAAAAGACACACATTCTCCCTTTGCAGAGAGAGGGAGGAAAAAAGGCCTCTGACTCAGGCTGGGGCTCCCGAAAGATACTCACTTGCTGCAAAAGACACTTTCCTAGGAGAGGGGGTGGGAATTTACTACAGTTAAAGCAATCTCCACGTTTTTACTCTGAGTGGCCTCAACAAACAGCAGATGTCTCTCTCTTTCCCATCAAACTCACCTTGCTGCAAATTTCCCACAATCTTGTTTTTTCCAAGATTGAAACATCGATGTTGGCTCAAAATCATAGAACCACAGAATGTTTTGGCTTGGAAGGGATATTAAAGCTCATTGATTCCACCCCTGCCATGGGCAGGAACACCTTCTACTATTTCAGGTTGCTCCAAGCCCTGTCCAGCCTGGCCTTGGACGCTCCCAGGGATGGGGCAGCCGCAGCTTCTCTGGGCACCCTGTGCCAGTGTCTCTTCAGTCTCACAGTAAAGAATTGCAAATTCATGGGGAATAAGACTGGAAAACTTAGTTCAGTGTTCAGAATTCTGGGTGAATTCTCCACTGAGTGAGAGGTACAACTGCACAGGGCCCATGGCTGGAGTGTCCCAAGCCCATTTACCAGGGTGGGAAAAGCAACAGTGACAGGAAACAAAGGATGGCCCCCCCTTTTGTTGCTTGCCCTGGGCAAAGAGCACAAATGGAACACTTGTGAGTTTAACTGTCCATCATTTTGGGTCTCATCACCAGGTACCTGGCAAAACATCTACAGTGAACCAAGGGATTCATTGACATTTAACTGAAAATTAACAATAGCCAAAATAATGCTCACTGAGCTCCCTCTCTCCCCTGTGTGCAAGGTTGTCAACAAGTTGATTGTCAAGGCTTGGAAGCACCATATGAGACACAAGAATGGATAATAAGGCACCTTGAGGCATAAATGTTCCTGTATAAATTATGGAAGAAAAGGAACAACACAACACTTATTAAAATAAGAAGTACAGCATTATGTGTGAAAATTACTACCCTTGCTCTGCTGGAGTGATGGGGACAATTTTTTCCTTGCTGAAGGCTGAATAGTCCATGCTCAAAACCAAACCTCTGCCTGACCCAGCAGTACAACAACAAAAATCAACTGAAATCAGACCTTGGCTCAGTGTCCCCCTTCTCTGTCCTGCTGGAAATCACAAAATAACACACAGAAATTGATTAAACACCTTCAATACACCAACTGCAGTGACTGAGACATAAGAAATTACCTGAAACTCATCTTTTATCTGGCTGGAATTGGTCTGTGGATCTAGTCTGCTGATGTTGTAATATATGGATCTGAACTCACAGACTGGAATGGCCGTGTTGCCACAGAGACATGCCTCCAGAATGGCATCATGGACAAACACGTACTGCTCCTGCACAGGGGAGGGGAGGAGATATTAAAGTCATATTTTGAATACAGATAATGAAATATCACTCTTCTTTTTTTCTTAAGTCATGCCCAATATACATATTTGGCTCTGTTTCACGTGGAGACAAATGACACCGTGTGCTGTGTGACAGCTTTGTGAGCATATTTCATCCATCACTGAATGTGAGGTCTCACATGTTCGTTTCAGATTTACAAGGAAAATGGGGAGTCAGCACTGTCAGGAATGTTGGGACAAAATGGGGGTGGGCTGAGGAGGACATCAGGGTCCAAAAGCCTCTCTGTTCACAAGGCAGTGGTCAGGGATGGACCTCCAATAACACCAGAGAATCATAGAATTGTTTAGGTTGGAAAAAATCCCTAAGATCACTGAGTCCAACCCAGCAGTGCCGTATTTACCACTGAACATGTCCCCAGGTGCCACATCTACACATCTTTAAATCCTTCTAGGGATGGTGACTCCACCACTGCCCTGGGCAACCTGTGCCAGGGCTGGACAACCCTTTCAATGAGGAAATGTTTCCTAATATGCATTTAATTTTTAACCTTCCCTGGCACGACTGTACAGAACCAGCTGTACTAACAGGTCACATCCATCTGTGTCTTCAGAACCCTGGGTTCTGGGTATATTGGGTAAAGCTCTTTCCCTGAAGGAAATATGGGAAGTCCAACGAAGTTAACAGCCCTTCTCTGTTCCAGGCTATTGTCCTGACCCTCAGGAGGGGAAGGGGTTAAGGGACACACACAAAACCTGTGCAACAGGATAACAGTTCCACAGGAGTCTGTGCAGCTGCCAGGCACTGTGTGATGGAGCAGCTTGCTTAATCAGCACCCAGAGCTTGAATCAAGGATGTTTTGTTTGCTTAGCTTGTAATTGATATACACTAGGTACTACTGGAGCCTGCAGTGTTGCTATGAATGAGTCATGAGAGGCTTCAGGACCTCTTTTTTCCTACTATGAGAATAAAATTAATCAGCAATGCACAGACCTAAACATCAAGGTTTGCCCTCCTGTCTTGGAGGCCCCGAGTAGCTGCCAGCGAATTGATTCGGTGCAAACCCGGGCATGTTTAGCCACGGAAAGTTCTGCATAATCGAGGCACAGAGCGAGCCAGTGTTGACTTAATGAATTGCTGGGCAGAGAAGCTGCCAGGAAAGCAGCACCTCGTGCAGGGAGAGCTGCTGGCACCCACCTCTGTCTGCACCAAGTTGACCCTTTGGGAGCGCAGCTCTCGCACGCAGTTGAATATATCCACCACGCCCTCGTTCTCTGCCATGTCGAGCATGATGTCGATGGCAATGAAGCACCCTGTCCTCCCGGCCCCAGCACTGCAAAAGAACAAACCAGGAGGGTCTGGTGATCAAGGGACTGTGGAGAGGCAGGGCTCTGTGGAGGAGAGAATAACAGCAGCACACAAAATGCTGTCTCCCCCAGGGAGCTGCTCCTGCTCCATGCTGGATTAATTTTTTCTGTTTAAGGATTTAAGAGAATGAGGGGAAATAATATTTCATGAAAGGGAAGCAGAAACAAAAGCTTTGAGTTATTGAACATCAACAAAATATTGCAAAAATAGTCATAATTTTACAGGTCAGGTCACCTGCACACCTCTCATCACACAGGGTGCAGGAGAGCAGCCACCAGGTTGCAAACAGACACAATTCCAGAAATTTTCTTCCCTGTGACTCTTTAGAAGGCATGCAGACATTTACTCCAGTGGGCATGATGAAAGGAGCTCAGTCTTCCACCTCAAACGCTTCTTTTCCCTTTCTAATCCGGAGGAGTTTGGATCCTGAGGAGGGTGATTTCAAGTTATGGATTGTAAATTACAGAGAAAGGAGCTCGAGGCTACTCAAACCCTTCAGTTCAGAGCTCCCCACTGCTTGTGAGAATTGGGCCATCTCCTGCAAAACTGTGTTGTCATCGTGTCCTCTTTCCCCTCCGGGAAATCATCCAAGCTGCTTAGGTGTGAAGGATAGAGAGAGGAGAACATCTCTTCACATTAACTCTGAGGGAAGCAGGAGAACTCTGCTCAAACCAGGGAAACTTCAGCTGCATTGAAAACTCCACCAGAGCCGAAAGCGAGGAGATATGAATGACCATAAATTAATGGACCAGATTAATCAACTGCTGAATAGAGAGAAGATATTTTTCATTTGCAGAATTTTAATGAATAAGTGGCATTTCCTCTCCCTTTATCTCTCAGCTTTTCAGAATTTTAACAAATAGTTAGAACAGTTCTATATTTAGAGGATCCTGGCACTTCATAAATATCGAACAGTGATATTATCCAGCCACGCATTGGTGGGGAGAATTTGGTAATTACCACTTAAAGCAAGTCATTAAAATTCAAAAGCAGATAAATAACACGGAGGAAATGGCATTTATTCATTAAAATGGGAAGGATGAAAAATCTCTCCTTGCTTTCTTGGTGACAATGAGTCAGGTTCAGACACCTTCCAGCGCCAGCCCCATGTCATGGCACCAAAGCAGCAAGCTCAGGCCCTGAGCTCTGAGCGAAATCTCTTCTGCCAACTCCTCAGGCTTAGCTGTACTTGATTATAAAACTGACTCACTGCTTGCTTGAAAAAAAAAAATCCAACAAAACAAAACACCCACCCAATCCAAAACTGCTTAAAAAAGACAAGATTTGATTGATTTCCCTTTTCAAAGTAGTTGTGGGATGTATTTTCTCTCTCTCTCTCTCAAGACACAGAGTGGGAGCTAGTGGGGCAATTCCCTGTGGATAGATTAGAGGTGAGATTTTGGGACAACCAGCTCTGCTCTCTAGCCTTGTGCTCAAGTCACATCTTCTTTAGTTCACACACGCCATGAGCCCTGCAGACGTAGCTGCTGCTACAAACCCAAACTCTGGGTTTGTATGCAACAAATTGGAATTTGAAATGCAACGCCTTTCCTTGCATTTGAAGTCATTTAACTCCTTTATTTACTACCTGGAAGTCACTGGGCAAGTTTTTAGTCTGAGATTCCCATTCCAACTCCTGGGCTTTCAGGAAGCCAAGGTGCCCAAGGGCTGGCAGCCAGACCCAGCCAGACAAATATTTCAGGTCACAAAAACATAAAATCATAGAATGGTCTGTGTTGGAAGGAACCTTGAAGATGATGTAGTTCCAACTCCCCTGCTCTGGGCAGGGACACCTTCCACCAGACCAGGTAAAACCTTTGATGCTGGTACAAAGCTGAGCTGCAGCACATGTGGGTATAGCAAAGTTGCTTTAAAATTCCCTTTTTGTCAGCATTGTCCATTCTGCCACATGAGGTGTGAGGGCCTGGAATGGCTGTCCCAGACAGTCACCACTTCCCCAGCTCTGCTCCAAGCATCCAACAGAGCACAGACCACTGGGGGGAGGGGGGGTCTTCTGCATTTGAAAGGCCCTCTCTGACCTGCTTCCATCATCTCCAACTCACGCCAGCTTGGCTCCAGACCTGCCACTTTAGGGAAGAAAAGCCTATCTCCCTTTGTTTCCTGGCGAGGCCCACGAACGATACCCTTAAGCAGCTGTTGATTATGGCCAGGCAAGAAGAAAAGAGAGGGAAAAGCTGCTGGAGGGGGGTAGAGAGCTGGCCTACCTGCAGTGCACCACGATGGGTCCTGCCTCGGGGGGGTTGAGGAACTTCACCTGGCGGACAAAGCCCAGGAGCCCCGTGGCGTAGCAGGGCACGCCGTGGTCCGGCCAGCTGGTGAAGTGGAACTGCCGAATCTCTCGGATCTCATGGTAGCCTTTCTGAGGAGACAACACAGCCTCTATTTTCCTTCCATCAGACTCCAATCAGCATATTCTGCTCCCTGCTGCCTTCCCTCACGCAGAGGGATAACAAGCACTGAGCTCTCGCTACGCATGGAAACGTGTCTGCTGCTGCTTCTCACTCTGAACAGGTTTTCAGCCAAATTCCAGTTCCCACTGAAGTGGGTAACGCTCACCTGAGGGCTGGGAAGGTGGGGGCCAGCTCGCAGTTCCAACCTGTGGTCTCAGAGGTCAAACCCAGCTCATCAGGGTGACCTCAGCCCCAGCAGCCCATGGCTGTGTTTACCCACGTGCTCTCATGTCATAGCACAAACCACCAAAAACTCACTCTTAAATCCTGTTTGAGGCATGGAAGCAAAAGCCTGGGGAGTGAACACCTCGGGAGTGGGCATGCCCCAGGTACCAGCAGTTTGTCTGCCACCTCCTGCCAAAAACTCTCAGTTTGAGATACTGCTGGCAGTGAAAAGGGCAAAAACTGGTATCTAGAACCATCTTTTCTGGTGAAAGCAAGTTGCTGGTATGTGAAAATCCCACCTTTATCTGCCCTGCAAAGGGTAACCCAGACCTGTGGGTCAGCTGGGTTTTACTGTATGGGAAATGTGGGTGGCATCCAGCAGCAGCTCCTCTAACCTGTCAGGTTTTGGCATTACCATTTCTCACCAAGTTTTTCAATGATTTAATCAAATATGGAGCTGATGTACCATAAAACTGAAACAATATTCCCAGTGTGGTTGAAGTTCATTGAGCAGGAATTTTGGAAAAGCTTTAAAACCACTTACTGAGTGTTTGGAAAGTAATTTGGACAGACCTGGAATACTCTGACATTGAGACTTCCAATTTCTAATTACAAATAACAAAATCTTCCAAATCCTGCTGGTTTGGGGATAGTTTTTATACTCTTGCTTTTATTATACTCTCATTTCTGTTGAAAAGGGACCCTACCTGGCATCCAGTTTAACTGGTACCTTTTTTCCTCTGCCATTTGCCACTGTGAAACAAGGCAGGTATTATTCCTGGCATGCCATCAGCTATCTGCTGGCTTTTGGATGCAGTTAAACTTTATGCACTGTGGATTCCACTTTTGTGGCTACATCAAGATGTTCCTGTAAAATCATTTGTCCACAAATGGAATCCCTGTCAAAAATTGAGTTTGCCGAAGTGCAGCCTGTCCAAACAGCACAGCTCCTGTCTGCAGGAGTGTTCTGGGTGTGTTTCCCAGAGTTTCTGAACACAAATGAAGGGTGCCACAATTTCAGCTGCCCGAAGACCTCCTTACCTTTTGGACAGTGAATGTCCGTATGACGTACTCTGCCAAGGGCTCGGTCTCAATTAACGTGACTTTAATGTCTCCGTAGACTTCGGTGTCATCCGGCCAGTACCGAACACACTTCACCTGGGGGAAAGGAAAATATTGAGAGGAGCTTGTTCAAGTTGAGTCACAGCTGACCTACATTTTCCTCCACTTTCAAGATGAAGCCAATGCAAATTGGGCTTTCTTCTGATGTGCAGAATTGCCAAAACTAACTGTATAAATTAGATCAAAATTCCTTTACCGTACATAGAAACCACAGGGAGGATGTTTTTAAAGTTCTTTTTGTTGTCCATGCAAATGCAAAGGATGCATTTAGATATTTTCTTTTTTAAAAGTCCTCTTTGAATTTCCATACATGCCCTGCCCACATCACATGTACAGAACACCTGGCAGTCACTGCCACCTTCCCTTTTGAGAAAAATCTGTGCTACTGCTCCTGTAATGCTGAACTCTGTGTAGCTAAAGAATTTCACTTCATGGAGATCATGGGATACATGTTGAGACACTACATTTGTTTGACTCTGAGCTTTCTTTATCAGATGTGGACACAAACTTGGCATTTTACCAGCTGTGACAGGCTTCAACTAAGGTTCAAGAGAGAAATCTCCTGAGCAGGTAAACATATCCCAGCTTAGCCAGCTCTAACAGCCATGTGCAGAACAACCAGAAGAAATAAAAGCAAGGCTGTGAAGTTCCAGAAGGGATATTTAGGCTCACAAAGACTATCAGGTTATTAAATGCTCTAGCATGAAAGAGTGGAACAATACCTAAAGCTGAAGCAATTAGCTGCTGCAAAGCAGGCTTCATGTTCCAATTCCAGTCCTAATTGAAAGGGGTTTTATAAATATTAAATATGATTAATGTAGGTTTGTTGTGGGTTTTTTGTTGTTTGGGTTTTTTCTTTTACACAAAGGCATTTATTTCAAGCTGAAGTGTCAGTAGAAGGTAAAATAGAATAAATAGCAATAAATGAACAGAAGCAGCTGGCATTCAACCATGAGATCTAAGGGAAATCAAACACAAAGCCACTGAATTACTAATGGCTCTGAGCAAACGACCATTTAAATTTTTCTTAGTACCAAAGCAATGGAAAGTGACAAACATCAGGATAAAATTTTTTAAGAACTCCAGTTTCTGGCTGAGAAAGTCTCTAAAATAAAGTCCATGATGGGGAAACCCACCCCAGACATTCTGCCTTCTTATTCCCTGAGGTCTAGCCTACACCTTTTGAGTTTTTTATGTTTGGTCCCATGATGGGCTTTGGGAATTGCCTTGTGCTGGCACAGGGATGTCTGGTCCAGGTCAGCCCAGGAGAGGGAATTGGTGGGTGTTTCAGAGACCAACACTGCTGGGTGGTCCCAGGAGCCACAAACACCTCAATCCACCAGGAACAGTGACCTCAGGAACTCCAGGCTTTGGACTCTCATGCAAAGAGGTCTTTCGATAGTTGGAGCACCAGTCACACATCCTCACTCCTCCAGATTTTTAGAGGAGTACTCAAACCATCAGATAAAGAGTAACTATTACAGAAGTACATTTTTCCTTCTGTACTGAGGAAGGAGACAGCTTCTGAGCTAGCATAAATTTGTATAACTCTGCCAAAGCCCAGACTTACAGCAGGAACACCATCCTTATTAGTCTAGAAGGGAAGCAGCTAAGTATTACAAAATCCAGCCTTTTACAGAAAAACCCAGAGTGGCTGAATTAATTTCCTTACTGCAGGAAGCAAGAGGCATTTTGCTGCTGAGCTCTCCTGAGCAGCAGCTCCATGTTAAACCCAGCCCTGGTGTGGCCTTGCACATTGGCAGTGGCACCTTACCCTGCCCACTTCCACCAGGTTGGTGACCATGACAACACTCGCAGAGTTTTCTTGCCAAATCATTCTCCAGAAATCCTTCACTGTCTCCTGCATCGGCCCTGGGGCAGGAGAAAAGACAAAAAGACATCTCAAGATAGTGCATGGAATGCCAACAACTCCTTCCAGCTGTTCTCCAGCCATGTCCTATTCCCACAGGATCCTCTCCCTCTCAGAGCATCCCTTTGTGATTCAGGGTTACAGACACGAACAGGAGCTCTCTGGGAGATCAGACCCTTCCTCACAGCAGGTATTTAAGGTCACAGAGATGATAGTGGTATGGTAACAGTGGTGATGGCTCTGGTAGGTAACTGTGTGTAAGTGATGGGACAAGGATGTACCCTCCACTGAACCTGTAATTCAGGCTGTGCTGTAATTCACACCTGGTGCAGCACTAATATTTCCCCATTTCACACTTTAATATTGATCAGTTAGGAAGGAGGAAGGAAACATGCAGAAATTAGCCTTTTTCTGAAGTTCCCCCAGTAAAAATTCCAGGTTCCAACAGCCAAAGAGCCAGTGCTCACAAGGGGTTTGTCAATCTAGAGCCTCTCCCTGACCTTATTTCCTTCCCTGTAGGAAACTCATCAAGTACCTTACAGAAGCTGGTGTTCAAATGTATTTCCTACCAGTCCCCCCCAAAGGCTCATCAGTCACAGCTTATTCACACTGCCCACCTCAAGGAATTTCATTTCAGAAGGCAAACCCAAAGATCCACAAAGTCCCCTTTAGTTCTCCTCTCATACCTCATGCACAAATGACACATTCTAGGCTGTACTGCCACCTCTAAGTCTGTAAGACTTTTTATTCCTGCAGCTGAGGTTTTAAGTCTGAGTGCCTTGAAGATCTTGGAAAATTCTACAACCTTCCCTTTCTTTTGCCCCTATAACAAATTTTCAGATGTTCCCCAAAACAGATGATGCCACCCCATAAACAGCTCCTGAACAGCACAAACCAGCAGTGGGTTTGCAAATATTTAGACATACAAGAGTGAACTTGCCTTGAGTTGCAATGTAATGGCGAGGCCGATGGTACCCCTGGAAAAAAAGAAAAGAGATGAGTGTCTGTGAGATCACAGCTCAGACAAAGCCTGCCAGGGATTTGATACTTTCCAGGTGCCAACTGCTGCCCTCTGACAGTGTGTAACCGATTATGGAATGAACGAAGGGGCAACTGGGCTGCCCTGAGAGATTTTAAGTGAGGGTATCTTGCTCAGGCTGGATAACACAACCTCTTTGTGCCAAAGACAAGATAGGAATCAGGCACTTTTTAACTATTTCCAGAAAGAAACACAAGTCCTGTGTTACCTGAGGGTGACTCTGAAAACAGATAGGCAAAACACGGCATCTTCTTGTTTGAAAAGAAGAAAGGTATGAATTTGTCTCTGCGACAATTCTGAGGGCATCTTTTATCCTTTCAAGCAACTATTCTAAACATTTCCTGTTCCTGTGACTCAGGAGCAGCATCTAAGAAATGCATGTTCACTGCATCACTGTGTGTGTGAGACAGAGGCTGCTTTTCCAATGTCATTTTATAGCACTTTAAAAAAAGTCAATCTGTTTACGTACACGCCTTCTGCACCACAACTTTGTGAGGAGCTGGCGAGTCTCAGCTATCAACTAATGCTATTGTGAGGGGCTGATACTGATTTCTGCATCCATCATATTTAGCCCACGTCCCACTTATGCTGTAGGATCTGTCAAACACAGGAAATCTCCATCTGTCCAGATTGGTCAGACAAAATAAACTGGAGACTGAGAACCTTCTCCCTGTCACAACACGATGTTTGTACAGCGCTCAGCTGTCATTCATATCAGATGCACAGTCTGTCCCTGTGTCAGAGGCACCAAATCCATGAGCAGCCTTGTCACAGGCGAGTTTGTCACGGGGGGAACGTCCAGGGGCCTTACGTCGATGTAATTGGCGTTGATGTAGTCGGAGTGAGGGTCCCCATCCAGCAGCTGCAATCGCACTCTTGAGTGATCATCTGAAAGAAGGAAAGGAAAAAAAGTGACAGTAACGATAAAGAGGAGTTTCTAAGTGGTCTGTTTTATCTGCTGACTCCTCCAAGTGTGGCATCATAGCTGCCCTGAGCTGGAAGAGACACACAAAGTGCAGCTCCTGGCCTCAAAAATCCCACCATGGTAACTGAATAATTGAATACTTACAGCAATAAAAAATGGGTTAACATCACAGGTATTCCTGTTCCTAAACGCCCTTTGTTTTGTGTTGAAGATGTAATGTTTAGATCCTTAAGTTAGCCACGCTCTGTGTTCATTAAATTCACTGCTGTCACCATAATCCCTATGGAGATCTGAGACAGGTGGCAAATGTTGCCTGGTTTGGGGGTTTTGGGACAGATCTTTGCAGGGTGTATCTCCATGATAAAAGCCATTTTCCCGCTTGGAAGCTACAAAATCCCTTGGCTTCATCTGATCTATGGAAACTGAGGCAAGAACTAAAACTGACAAGACCAGGACATAATTAAATAGATCATGACAGAGGTATAAAAGATTAGGAGGGTAAAATGGCAATGAAACCCTGCAAATAAGAAATGGAAAAAGCCAGAAATTGGAAAGAAATAAAAATTAAATCAGAGCAGCATTCCTTTATGCAACCCACAGAACTCACGGCAGCAAAATGGTATCGAGGCAGTGTTGGAAAAAACCAACAAAATCAGCAATGTTCATCTTTTTGAGGAGATTCAAAGTTACTTTGGATAAGGCAATAAAATAGCAGAGATCAATCTTTTCATCTCCCAGCATGCTCCACAGTTCAGACGCAGAAAGGAACTACCCCAGCGGGCAGATTATGTCATGATTTTCCACCAGGGGAATATTTTGATCTTTCCCTGGAACAGCTGGTGCTGGGCTCTGTCACAGGAGATACTCCAGAGCTGGGCTGCTGATGTGATTTGCTCTGGCAATCCCAGCACTGGTATGCAATTTACTGCAGAACTGCTTCTAAGGGCCAGTTGCTTGGCAGAGGCTACTGGGTTATGGGGGTCACTGCTGGCCATGCTGGGCTCATTTTTAAATGATTTTTTAAAGAAGTATAATATCGAGTCCATTAAGTTTATTTCTTCCCTACCAGCTCCATAGAGCATAGCTCTCAGGCAGAGCAGCATCAATGTTTAGCAGCACTTTGGAAACCACAGGCCTAAGCATGATTTACATTCAATTAAAAAGAATCATAGCAATGAAACACAAAAATATGAGGTGTGATTCTGCAGTAACTCAGTCAAAAGGGGTTTAGTCATGTCTTAATTAAATGTAGAATCGCACGATAATTGTGAAGACAGATATGTGAGCAGTTTTGAAACCGAAGACTTGGATATGTATTAAATATTCATTCAGGTATGTAAAGGAATCATTCTACCCTGCTCATTCTTTGGGTGAGATTTACACACCTAAAGAAAATACAACCACATTGCTGTGTTTATCAAACCCCGTACCTGCATTCAAAGGAGGTTCTGCAGGTGAATCCATCAAAAGCCCTGCTGTATTTGTATTAATAAATATAACCTTTGTAGACACAGGCAAGGGGGAATATTTCTCGGAGCGCTGATGTTCCCAATTACCTGCACTCAAGGCAACTGCACGAGGAGTTGCAGTAAATCATGTGGTTAGACAGACAACAAAAGAATTTATACTTAGAGCAATTCATAAAGACAGACAAAGAGCTGATTAAACCGGACATGTGGATGAAATACAGGGAAACTCCCGCAGACAATCTCACACTTGCAATTCCAGCAGCAAACGAAGCTTGTTAGGAGCCACACGAACAAAAGCAAACCCTGGAGCTAACCACCAGGAGGGGAATATTTACTGACTCCTCCCGAGAGAACAACACTGGGGAAGCCTCAGCTCATTGCAACAACAGAACTAAAAATGATGAGACCAAAAACGCCCCCAATGACAGGGGAAAAGAATCTCAGGTTCATTTTTTAATGAGGGACGCAGGCAATGTCTGTAGCTGGAGCGCTCTGAATAACCCTGGAGGAAGCACCTGCCCCTCTTCATTTAATGGAGCCAAACACCAAAATTAAGTTTCAGCACTTCGAGCCACTCTTTAGAGGGAAAGTTAAACCGGGCAGGATGAATAAATACATCTGGAGGGAGCTGAATGGGGAAGCCTTGGGAAGCAGCCTGCAGAGCAGGGCCACGGTTTCAGGCAATTACGGATAATTACTGCTAAGGAAAAGATGCTCTGTAGGTGCAAAAAAAGTGTTGTTGGTTTGTTTTCTTTTTTATTTTTTCCTTTTTCCTTTTTTTTTAAAGCCAAATATGGGAAAAAAACATAAAGGATGAAGTCATTTAACTTTAGATTAATGCTATTTTTTTTTTTCAAGAAGACATTCAGGTCCAATCATATTTTGACAGCAAATGAAAAATGCTTTAAGCTGAACTTTGCTTTCCAAGGACAGAATTCAAAATATTTTATTGCATATTTTACTAAAATCAGATTAATTCCTGAGGGAGATTTATTGCTCTTACAAGTGAGAACAGTGCAGCAGAAAAAAAAATCTGTGTATACGTGAAGCACACAAAATATTAATGATGTCTTAATGGTATCTTTAACCTTGTTCAAAAGTTCAGGAGAACAGTCTGGATAAAAGTTCATAAAATAACTTCCCTTGTAAATTTTTCCACAAAAAAACTTTGGGATTTGACTTTAAAAAAAAAAAAAAAAAAAAAAAAAGAGCAAATTATTATGCTTTTAGTAGTAAGGATCTTGTACTTAGGTTTTTCTGCCTGCAGACTTTAAAGGGCTATTTAAAGACCAGCAAATGCCTTTATTATATCTTCTCCCAACGGTTGAAACTTATTTCTGATTCTTCTCTTTATCCACTGGACTCCTCTAGCCAAGGACACGGCATTCTTGGCAGACTGAAATGAAAGTGGTGTTCAACTCTTCACTAATTTATGGGACATCATATCCCTGTGTGTTACAGATGGACTCTTAAGAAACTTTAAAAATGAAGGGAGAAACACAATAAAAAAAACCTGCATTTGGGACCACAAAAAAAAATAGAAAAATTTTTAACAAATGTGTAAATGGTTTTATTTCTCCCCGTTTACTACAGTCCTTCTGCAAGTTAGCAGAACTCTAAATTTATGTGAGGAGTAGTTTGACTGAAAATGGGTCTTAAAACAGACTTCAGAAATGACAAGAATTTCACTGAAAAGCTCTGTGCTCCCACTTTAGCATAGAATTGTTACAGTTTTAAACTCCTGTCAAAATTCCCATTAGTGATCATCTGAAGTATCAATGCAATTTTTCCACGTCTCATTTCGACACCAGCGCCGGATTAATCTCACACAACTTTCCCCATGTAAACATTACCCAGCTCGTCTGAGCTGCCTGTCAGGGCTCCCCATACAGGAACAGAGAAACACAGGCAGCTCTGGAGACCCAGCCCAGCTCTGGGACAAAAGGATGCTCTGACCTCGCTCTGTCCTCCCCTTTCTGCCCCCACTGACCCAGGACTGTGCCATGAGAGCTGGGTAACACCCAGGTGTGACACATCCCACTGGACCATATTCCATGGATATCGCACAGACGTGCAATAGTTCAGGCAACACAGAAGAAATCATGGAATAAAAATGCTTGGAAGCTGAAAAATTTCTGTTCTAAATGAAACACTGACGCCAGGCACTGGCACAAGCTGTTCATGCCTCGTCTCTGGCAGTGTCCAAGGCCAGGTTGGATGAGGCTTGGAGCAACCTGGGACAGTGGAAGGTGTCCCTGCCCATGGCAGGGATAGGCCTTAAGCTCCCTTCCACCCCAAACCAGTCTGGAATTCCAGGGGTTTTTTTATTTTATGCCTTATCCCTGTCTGTGGGCAAGAAGTGCTCTCCACCTGTGTGCCAGCTGAAAGCTTCTTCATCTCTTCCAGCCCAAAATTCTCAGATTAATTCAGAGTTTTCCAGCCCAAAGCATACAGCAGTCAGAGCACGAAGGAAACAAAGCAAATTCCTCTACTGTCCTTTGTCACCAACTCCACAGTTTTTCGTGAACCATCATGAGGGTTCAAACTCAGGGTGCCTCAGTGGGAGAAAGAAAGGCACAGAAAGTGCTCTCCATCAGCTGAAGCAAAACACAATCCTATCTCTTCCTATCCTCAGCTCTCATCTGAGAGTTTTTATCCTCCTCTAATGTAATGGCTCTAAAGCTGGGTGAGATGAAGAGAAATCAAATAGAACCAAAGGTCCCATTTAGCTTCTGGACATTTCCTCTTTGTAATAGATTCAGCTCAACATCCCTCCTCCAGCAACCACTTTCTGATGCTCTTTGAAGGTCTCAATATCTGGGCCCTAAAGCAGAATTAAATCATTTTGCTTCAGCACATAAATGGGTACACTGCCTACGCTTGCCCCCTAAAGAAAAACCTGGCATCTCCACAACTGTCTTTGTTTTTACAGCTTTTATAAAAGTGCAGGCGCAAAACTCATGGGCTCTGTTCATATCACAAAAGGTTCAAGCTGGACAGTTTCCTCCAGCATGGTGAGCCTGTCTGCACCTTCCCACCACCCACCGTGGATTCCTGTGCTCACACAGACCCCAAATCCACTGCCCCACTTTTCTCTTGCTCCACAAACCATTACAGATGGGAGGGAACCATTAAAAGCTGGGACAGCTCTCTGAGTTCTCTTGCCCCTCCTCTGCAAGAACAGATCAGCTCCCAGGTTGGTCTGCAGCTTTGGCTGGCAAATGTAAGAAGAGCAGGTGTTGGGGCTGGCAGCGTGATCGAGGTTTTCAGGGAGAGGCACGATGTTAATGCAGCTCTGGGAGAGCAGTGAGCCGAGTAAAACAGTCCTGTAACTGTGCTGGTACCCAGGAGGCCGTAAAGACAAGATCTAATCTGCTGTGATTCACTGAGCAAGGCTACTTGTTGCAAGGGCGTACAAAAAGCCACATTTTAACACCCGTCTGAAGCCGCTGCAGAGTCAGATCAAAACCTGAGTTCCCAATCCACTCCCCAAAAGGCAGGGGATTTGTTGTTCCAGGAGTGAGGAAATGGCAGCCGTGGTTAAATAAATAAATAATGCCAATTGCCACGTGCAGCCTTTCACCAGATAAACTGGTAGGGGCAGCCAGTGCCCACTCTGGGTTTCAGCAGCCACTGCAACTGAAGTACAACCAGAGAGCTCAGGGTATAACCGTGTTCCACTTCCTCTGCTCAGGCTTTTGCCCACTTTGTACCCACAGAGCACAATTTGTTTTCATGACCTGCCTGGACGGAGCCAGTGCCCTCCTATTCTCAGCCCTACCCTCCAATCCTCCGTTCTGGAGCCCGCCCCTGCCTTTACTCAGGGAATTTGCCCAGCTCACCCACCAGTGGAGTCTGGCTCCAGGCCCAGCTGATAACTTTGCAATGGTTTTACAAAAGTATCTGATGAATGATACGCTCCTCCCTTAGGCATCCTTCTTTCCTTCTCCCTTCCAAGCCTCTCAATATCACTGTTGTGTACTTCTAAATTCTCCCTGCTGTCTTTTAAAAGAACCCTTGTCTTCTCCTCAAACTCTTGGCTCTAATACATATTTGAAGAGAAGAAAGCCCACTCCACCCTCTCAGCCCCATTCTGAAACCTTTCCCAACAGTCCTCAAACTTCAGCTTATTTTCTGATACTTTATCCCGTGCAGATTCTTGTTCCTTAGCTCTGATTACATTCTGCATTCCCTTATTCAAGTTCATCACCTCCCATCTGCACTGCTGCTGTATTTATATTTAGAGCTAAAAGGCTCACGTCACTCTTTGTTAAACAACAATTTGTCTTTGTGAACATCTTCCCTTTAGATAACATCCCATTTATCTTCCTTGATTTTGCTTCCTGAACTCCTCACATTTCACTTGCAGTTCAAGGTTTTCTTCACCACCACCTTCAACATAAATGAGATGGAGGCTTTTGCACAGTTTTGCCTCTTTTCACCTCCACTTTTGAATTATGCCAAGTGCTTCCTCAAAATCATACAGAGAAACGAAGTCTTTCACATTTCCTTCCTTATATCATACCATGGCACTTCCACTTTCAATCCAGTGTTTATAGCTGGATGATTCATCTGTCTTAGACTCATTTAATTGAAGTTAATTGTATAGACAGGTAAATAGAGCCCCTGTCTGGAGGTCTCTCTTCACCACAGAAAGCTCACAGCGAGGTGGAGCTGAAATTAAGGGAGACAACTTTCATGCTAATTGTAATATTCCAGTACTGTCACTTCCATTTTCCACACGGATAAAGAACACCGGTGAGCTCGGTGACCTGCTCACAACCAACACAAAGCCAGCAGCAGAACTGCAACCATCACATCAGGGCTCACAAACAATCAGGGCTCCTCAACCTCCATTTCCAGATTTCTTCATCTTTACCACGGGGTCCCTGAACTGAGGTGTTCTATGTCATGCCCCAAAATGGTTACATGAATCACTTATTTCAAGGCTTCAAAGAGAGGAGTAATGTGTGTGCGAGGTGATGTTTTGTTATGAAGAAGCTGGGTTTCGGGTTTTTTAGTTGTTGTTGTTGTTATTTTGGTTTTGGTGGGGGTTTTTTGATTTTTTTTTTTAATTCTTTAGTAAAATCTATTTGTTCTACAGGAAATACATTTTTAACCCAAGGAAAAATACAGTGCGAAATATATCACTCAGCATGACTAAATTTTGCTCTATGAGCATTCTATAGATTTTCCCAGTCATCAAAATCTATGGCACATTCATTTATATTCTGATTTCTTGTTCTAATGGTCTCAAGCTTGGCTTCTACAACTTGATGCAGCTCAGCAGCCCTTGAAAAGAATTAATTCTCACACCTCCTCTCCCCAGTTGTTATCAGGAATAATGAAACACTCTGGTGAACTGCCTGGAGAGCTTGTGGGAAGCTCAGCTTTGGAGAGCAACTTTGGAAGAGGCTTCACAAATATCTGGTAAAAATGAGGAAGGTGAATTTAGTCCTGCTTTGGAGAATAAAGCTGACTTAAATGGTTTTATGGAGTCTTCCCTGCCCTGCAGTTCTGCTATGTATAGATATTCCTATACTATCAACAGGAAGTGATCACTAAAAAAAGTAAACCAAGAAGTTTTAGTGCATTTTCAGTTGCCTTATTATGATTCTGAAGCAGAAGTTAAGCCTGTCCCACCCTTCAAACCAGCTCCCTGGGGACAAGCAGTGACTGCTCCACTGGCTACTGACCACAAGGATGGAGAAAACCTGACCTCTGAGCCACAGCTGAAATCTGACCTATCTGCAGCTCCTTTTGTGGCACTGGAAGCTCTGGGTTTTGTAGTAAAAATAGATAGAAAATGGACATCAGCACTCAAACAGTGGCAAAAGGATTTAGCCCTCAAGCTACAAACCTAAAGCAGAAAGCAAGGCAGACAGAAAATGTGTAACGTCATGCAATGACAATGTAAAATAATGATTAAAAAACCATGAAATAAAATAAATCCCAGGAATAAAGCCTGTAACAAGCAGACTGAACTACTGAACGCTCAGCACTGTTAGCCAGCTCCTGGTGAGCTTCTCAAACACACCCTACTCTGCAGCACACACGTAAGATCTTACAGAAAGCTCAGTTTAATGTGAATTTACACCTACAGGAGATTATGTTTCCATATCTGTTCTTGTTGCGGTTCTCGTCCTCCTTGGCCGTATCCCAGGACGCCGTCTGCCCCTCGGGGAGTGCCTGCAAGGTAAACAACAAGGGAGGGTTTGAAAAACCTGGCCAATGCCTTCAGGTGGATGAAGAGACCTAAAGAAGATAATAAAGGAGCTGCATAATTCAGTAGCTGACCAAGGAAAGGGCACCTCCACTAATGGCAAAAGCAGAGCTCGGTGCAGACCAGTTGCATCTCTTGGCTTCTCCCAGGCAAGAATCATTTTCCTCCTGCTACTTCTCATCTAAAAAGATCAGGGGAATTTGTTTCTGGCTGCACAGCCCCAGGTTAACCTTGGTTCCCCTGCAGAACAAGGCTTGGGGAGATTTCATTTGTCTACACCTCTAGGAAAACCCAGCTGGTTTCTTGAAACCCAGGGCTCAGCCTCTCATATTTAAGCTGAAAATAGAGTGTTTTCACCTATTTCTGTGTTAATAATGGGTGAAGCAATAGAAGCCATTCGCTGGTTTTCTCTGGGGAAAGATAAAGCAGCTCAGGGTTTTAGATCACGTGTAAGAAAGAGAGGAAAAAAGGGGCTAAACGTGCTCATGAAGCACAAGAATAAACAGCCCTTTCCCTAAAATCTGCTCTTTTAGTAGGGGAAGGAGGGGGAAAAGGAACTGTCAGCACACAGTGCCACCTTACAGCGATTCTGGACACCCTCAAATGATCCACTTTATCCTAGAGACACATCCAGGAAGGATTTTCAAGGCAGAGCCTGGAAAGCAGCAGCTGGCAAAGGACAAGGCTGGAGGATGGTCCTGCCTTCCTTGGAAAAAACACGGGTGAGGAGAACAGCCCCTTCTGAAGTGCCTCGAGAGATCTGCCTCCTCCAAGATGTACCCCCTAACACGATTCTCCATCACTAAAAACAACATTGTAAGTTTTATTATTTCTGGTCCCTGGGGAATTGTGGAGGGTTTATACCACAGTCATTGCAGAATCACATCTGCCTCAGCCAGCAGCGCGTAGTTTGACACAGCTGTGCTGGAAAATGAATTTATATCCATCTTCACAAGCCACCCAGGTCTATTATGTGCCTGAATGCAATAGCAGAGAGACACAATTAGGATCTACAACATTGACGTTACAATTAAACTTCATATGAGCAAACCCCTGGCAGAGCAGATCGCTGTGAATTTCCCCCAAGGGTTCCAGGACAGAAAATGTCAGGCACTGCAGCACTGCCATGAGCTCTGCTGACAGAGCCAGGGACACCGAGTTCCCATTCAAAAGCCCAGGAGAAAGAGTAATAACTCTGTAATTGGTGAGGGCTTTGATCACACATATATTTCCTTTGCAGGCTGTTGTTTCCGAAGAGCAGCTCATCTTCTGAGGAAAAACACCCAACCAACAAACCCACACACAACAAAACAACAATCCCTGCTTGAAAGAAAAGAGGTGAAGAAGGCTCATTTTCATCTTCAAAGACTGAGGAAAAAGGTGCCTTATTTTTCCACTAATATTGAATTACAGCAGATTGACCAGAGAATGGCAACAGTCATTAGGTGCCTAATCAGAGCCATCTGAAAAGAAAAAGAAATAAAAGAAAATCCTTTCTCATGACTTCCACATGGGAGAAGCTATCTTGGCCAGAGAAAATATATTCAGGCCAAATAAATCCCTTTTCAACAAACCGTATCCTTTCATTTGATTTGAACATGCAATTCTCCACTGAAATTGATGTTTTTATATTTGCTGATAGAGCCTCCGAAGATTTAGGAGTCCAGGATTTTTCATCTCATTCAATACCACAGAAATCCCTGCTTTCCAGAGAGCTGTCCAGCTCTGAAGGGAGGGAGCACAGCTCTGGCTGGGGAGGAACACAAACCACCTTTGTGGGGGCACCCCTTAGATCCCTGCTCTTTTATAAACATCAGATGAACAAACGGGAGTAACTCCATGTACAGCCCAAAGAATCTGCCCATGAGATCACTAAAAATGCAGCACCAAGAATAGAAACTACATTAAAAATAAAGGCAAGAATATGGATTATAAATGGGTTTCATCCAGAAAATGAGGAGCACAGCTAATGCTTTGTTCCCTCTGGTTGTTTTGGTACACTATCTCCGTGATTGTTAAGAGTCCTGTTTCTATCTGCATTATCAGCAATGTTAAATCAGGACAGATCACTCAGGCACTGGAATTGAATCCATTTTTCAGAGGAAATGCTTCCCCTTCTCTCTTTGACTTGGTAACAGCAGAATTTTAGTGTTCAAAAAAACTATACTTGATTTTTAGGCTTTTTCTACTTTTAAAACTCTCTAAACTTCTTTCAGAGAAGTTTTGTGAAATTTATACTGAAATATCTTCCCACTAGTGGAATTTAGGTTACAGTGAAGCTTTTTAAACTAAATTGATCTAAATTTTAGCTGAAATTACAAGGATAGATCTCTCCAAGTCAGCTTCATCTCAATCATCTTCCTAAGCACCACAGCCCATTCGTAACTGAAGTGCTCCCATTAAACTGAGGCTCTCTGAAAGCCAATTTGAATTTTGAACGGATGAATTTTGTTAGTTTGCTGTTTGCTTTTAATTTAAATACAAAACTTCAAATCCCTCAATTGCACTGATCCACCTCAATGCTGCAGTTTTGCTGCCAAAGGCAATGACATTGATTCGAAGCCTTCCTGTTCATCCCAAAGTCTGCCACGGAGTCCTGGCCCTCTCCCTGAAGTCATTCTCTTCCTAACAGTGGTGGAAAAGCTGTTCCCCCAAATCTGCTGGGAGCCAGAATTAAAAATAACCTGGGCTAAAAAATATAATCTGGAAAAAAAAGTATTTCAGCCATTCATTTTGCAGTGTCCCATCACAGCCTGGACCACCAGATCTTCTTCTGGCCACATGAAAATGTGTAGGCAGGAATTAAAAGGTTAAAATCCAGAGGTGACTTTCACAGGCTGAAAGCTCTCAGTGCTACAATGCTTGAGGAAGGAGCCACGAAATCTAAAATAACTAAACAGTCTCAGTAATGCAGCAGGAGAACGTACATTAGTGACATCCTAAATCATAATGGAAAATGAGTTTGGATAATTAAGCTTATTATCTCCTTAGCCAGTAATTGGTGCTTGCAATAAGTCCATGGGACTGGTCCCACAGCTCCCAACAAATCAGAGCTGATATGTTCTGGAAAAGGAACTGGTGACATTTAAATGTGTCTTGTTTAAATGTTTATGGCTCCTCCTAATCCCAAACAGTGCTTTCTACACCCAGGGCCACTGACAGATTTTCCTCTTCTGTTCCACTTGTTTTATCACTGAACAGAAGCAGCAGCCAAAAAGGCCCAAAGTCACACTTTGCCCTCAGGTGCAGCAGGCAGCCCCAAAATAACCCAGACACGGGGAGTGCTGACAGATTCCCGTTATTCACACCCAGTTATCGCCCATTTCACACCAGCCCTGACACCCCTCACACAATCCCACCCAGCTCCTCAGCTCCGCCTGGAGCTACCAGGAATATTTTCTAGATGCCCTCAGCAAAACATGCTGCCTGTGCTCCAACGGATAGGTGCAGGCATCCTTTAAACAACTACGGAATGCAATTTCCAGGTTACTCAGAGGAGATGGGAACGCACAGAGATAAGAGATTGTCATGTGTGACTGATATGCTCCGTTCAAAGTGATTTTTCATGAGAGTAAAATTATTTGGTAACATGTCACTAAACAGGCTGCAATTTATGCTATCAATTTGCAAAGTAAGTAGAAAATCAGCTCCTCAGAAGAAAAAAAGAAGAGCGTATTTGGAGGTGACACTGATATTAGTGTCTGAAAACACATTTTAAAAGAGACATCAAATTCTTGCTCGAGATTCTATCAGCTGCTCCGCAAAGCGTCTCACAAAGCCAATTCTGCATCTCTGTGCTCCTGTAGGTCCCAGCCTGAGCCCTGCTTGCAGCCAGCTCAAACCTCCCACCTTCCAGGAGCTCTCACGCTCCCTGACATCCTCCCTGCTGCTATTTGGAGCTGAAGTGCTGCCTCCATGCCATGCTCCAACCCCCAAATCCCACCGTGGAAAACGCCTGCAATTACTGATGGAAGGGGGGAATGGCTCAGGGCATCCGTGAGCCCGTGGCATTCTCCAGGCCAGTCCTTGCAAAGAAAGGAATTATGCAAATCTGTGGAATGTCATCACACAGGTCTGTAGACAGCCCTTTCTGGGAAAGGCAGAACTCGTGGAGCTGAGAGTTGCAGTGACATTTTTCATGCTAATGTGCTATTTTGATAATTACCGATGCCAGCGCCAGAAAATTACATATATGCCGGCACCTGTTTTCTTCTTGAACATCAAGAACTGGGTCTTAGGGCATCTGTAATTGAGCTCAATGTAGTTTTGGGTATTCCTCATGGAAAGGGAGGCCAAGGGGAGCTAAGTAAATCTCCTCAGAAAATTATTACCCTTTTTCAATATTAAACAAAGCTCTTTATATTGATAGTCTAATTAGCACGCTTGATTATGGGGCAAGAGTGCCTAGACCTGGTTAACACACAGTTTCAGAAACATTTCCTATGACAGTCTTTGATGCCATCCGATTAAAAAATGCTCCCTGGTGAGGAGCAGGAAAAGACGGGCTCTCAATTACAGCAAACCCCAGCACTGAGGACACAAACCCCATGGACTCTTACTTGCAGGGTGGAAAAGTGAGCTGTTTTCATTAAGTAACTTATTTTCACAGCTGCTACATTATTTTTAAATAGTTTTAATGCCACTATGCATATTAATTGTTTATTGCCTTCCCACAAGCTTACTACATTCATTATAATTATCGCTTGCTAGAGCTGAGTCTCGCATATGTTTGATGCTATTTCCCTCTTCTGTTTGCTCTGCTCTAAATATGTTTTCATCTTCCAAATCATCCCCAACATCCTGTCTTCTGGCCATTTGGATTACATTCCTGGTCATTCCAGCTTGCAGGGGGAAGAGGTGAGGGGAGAGAGGGCAGCTTTCATTTCTCCAGCTTACCCTTTACTCCTCTCCTCACGTGGAGCTGGAAGAGGAGGTCAGTCAAGCCTATTCTGAGCCAGAGGTTTGATCACATTGGAAAATTTCACCTTCATTTAAGCTGCACAAACACCTGCCCTTGACGTGACAATTCTGCATTCCGGTCGTTGCGCTGTGATTTAATTTGATCAATTATGAGACAGCATTTGGAGCTCCCAAAAAGCTCAGGCAAAACCCCTTCCTTTTCTCACAGCCTGGCTCACACTGCTGAAGGAAAACACATCGATAAGGAGGGGAGTGTGGGACTGCACATCCTGTGTTGGGTTCAGCACCTGTTGAATATTTACTGCCTGCTCTTTATGGGACAGAGGCATGAGTATGGCATCACCCACGCTGCAGTAAACACCTTCTCTTTGGAACAGAGGGCCTCCAAAGACTGATAGTGCTGTAAAATCCTGCCCTCAGAAACAAAATCAGAAAAAAAGGGCTAAGAGGGTGAATTAAGGAAAAGAAGCTCTCAAAACCAGTTACCCTCCCATTTCCCAAGCTCCTACCCCTCGTGAGTGCAACCTCCCTACTCAGTCACGTGAAGAAAGGTTCCTCTCACCTCATACTCCTCCTTGAATCCATAGCCCTGTCCCCTCTTCATCTGAGTGATGTGCTGCAGCAGGTCTGCCACTCGGATGGCCGGCTGGAACTGCCCCCGGGGGTAGGACATCTCCACGGGCTCGCAGCTGCGGTACGGGTGGGTCTGGATGGTCAGGGTTGGCTGGGCCATCTCGCTGTGGCTGCTGTCTGTTGGAGAGACAGGGAGGCAAAACACCCTTTCAGCCACCTGCTATTTCCAGTTTCATTCTCGCTCTGTTTATTTAGCACCACCCCGCAGGACGGTGCAGGCGAAAGGAAGTGAAGAAATAAATTGGAAGCACATGCTTGCCCAGAAAAACTAAATTACACTTGAATATTTTTTTGTGTCAAGCAGACAAACTCAAAAGGACAGGAAGAGAGTGAACAGCCAGTCAGGCTAACACGGATATGGCACATCAAGGGTGAGCTCCCCACAGCAACTCCAACAGAACTACTTTCTGTCTTCCCAAACCTGCAAGGAACACGGCTCAGAGATACATACAGATGAGCAAGAGATTCAGGCAGGATTTGGGGTGTACAGCGTGAGATAACTGAGAGGGGCCCAAGTGAACAGCAAGCAGATGATTAGCATTTCAAATAAGTCAGGATGTTGAGGCAAATTCAACTGCTCTGCTAGTTCAGGCCTAAAATTTTATATGCCACTGACAAAGACGTAATATCATCAGGAAAAAAAAAAAAACCAGCATAAAAATATAGTTATCTTGCAGGCAGAAATTTAAATTTCAGATATGTAAACTTAATAGAAAATTGGGGGTTTTTTTGAAAGAAGTGGATTTAAAGAAATCTATCACTATGCAGATGGAATTGCAACCTCATATCCCCAGCAAAACTACACGCACAACAAAATATTCCCAGTGAACTAACAGAAAAGAACTTATATAATAACGTCAATAACCAAACAATTGACTGAAATAATTTCTAACAACAAGAACTCAGACTAAATGGAAAATTCAATGTCTTATCCAGCAGAGCTGACCAAATTTAAGTAGCTGGCCAAATATAGCATTCCTTTTTCCTGTGATTGCAGGGATCTGAGATGCTCAGGTCCTTTCACACATACAACCTGCAGCAATTCTCTCTGGCCTTACCCAAACCAAGGTATTAGCAAACAGAAAAAGCACCTCCCTCACACTGTTCACCAAACCCCCTTGAGCTTCCACACAGGACTTGTTTGTTACAGCAAGTTCACCGACGAAGAGCTGAAACACCACCCCTTGAGAGCAACGCTATGGCCACGTTTTCACAGGGATAAAACAAAAATAAATCAAATTTCAATTTCAGGGTGATTTTTGTGAGGCAGAAATAGGCCTGCAATGCTCTTGTGAACATTGCTCTGCTTGAGAAACCACCGGGAAGTTTGGTCAGGTGCTCCTCATGTCCCTCCTGCTGAGGTGGGCAGGAGCAGAGAGCTGAGGGCATCGCACTGCACCCTCAGCAGCCAGCAAAGCACAGACATGACAAAGAGCACTTTGGCCTGTTTATTGTTAGGTATGGGGAAGATGTGAAGGCAGGGATATGCTCTGTTTGGGAGCTGCAGGACCATGGGGAGACAGGAATGCCAGCAGTGGACACTGCTGCAGGGCAAGCTGATCACCAGTGCGACATAAAAACGGCTGGTGGGCGAATTATCAGAGACGCTGAACACAGCCTGCTCCTCTGAAATAAATTAGCACAGTGATCATCTGCTTTGAAGATTAGACTCCTGAATTTCAGGATTTCCGAGCCCCAGGTTCTCACAAACACAGTCACGTTCCCAGGACACTCAGAGATTTACAGAACTATGGCTCAAGCAAAGCAACCCTCACATACAAAATGTGAATAAATTTGGGATTTAAGGAAGAGTAACATCCAAAGCATTTGTATAATCATCCCTAATGCTCTGACTAATGACAGTGTGAGAACTCTGAACAGAGGGAATTTCAAGGCTTATTAATTCCCCTAGTTGGATTCGCTTTCCCAGCGCATCTTTGCTCCCCTATTCCCTATTAACCTCCTGTAATGAAAAGGAGAAGATTTTTATCGCGGACCATTTCCGACAGACGTACTATGCTTAATTTTCCATCATTAGGTTTAATACAAACCCAATTTCACAATTGGCTTCTCTGAGGAACCTGCAAGTAATGCCACATTTTTATCAGCCCCAATTAAAAAACATTACGAGATCCCAATTCGAGAGGGAGTCTTAAAACTAATGTGTGGTTCTGGTGCTAATTCGGGCAGGGCACACGCAGAGCACAGGCAACTTGTAAAATGGAGCTGAGATCAGCCAGCTCCTTTGCAGGCAATTACTAATTTCTCTCTTCATCAGTTCCTTTAATTCTGGTGTACTTGGCTCTCTTCTCAAAGAGATGTGTCACAGGGAGACGTGAGAGCCAGGAAAGTGGTGGCCCCTCCTTTGCGGAATAACTTCCCTCAAGGTAGGCACTCATGGTATGGAGCTGGGACTAGAAAAAGGTGCTCCAGGAAAAAGAGGGGTCTGTCTCTGGCCTTTGAGTCCATAGTGACAGCTGGGCTCTTTGGTCAGTGAGGTAAAAACTGGTGCAAATCCCACTGACTGTAGGAACAGCTCTTGTGGCATAGAAGCACAGAATGGTTTGAGTTTGGAAGGGTCCATCTCATTTCACTACCCCAAGGTGCTCCAAGCTCTCTCCAAATTTGACTTGGACACTTCCAGGGCTCCAGGGGCAGCCACAGCTGCTCTGGGCACCCCGTGCCAGGGTCTCCCCACCCTCCCAGAGAAGAACACAAAGTGTGATTGGTGGCAGCCCCTCTTGTGTGCCCCACCCAGTCAGGTGTTTCTGCTTAAAGAAAGGCATCTCACAATGTGGGTCACACACTCTCCACCCTGGGACACGCAGCTGAAACTGTTCAGGCCATCACCTCCTCCAGTCCTCCGTGACAAACACATCATGCATGGCACCTGTGCTACCTGCAAAAAAAATCCCAACCCCAACAACAACAACAGCAGCAGCAGCTTTGGACTCTCAGTTGCTACCCCCAGCATTTTATGTGGGACAAGGAAAAGACAGAGGGGCTTTTCTGGACACAAAATGCTGTGTGTAAGCTGAGGTGGACACTTCCATGTTCTAAGAAAGCCTGATGCAAGGAACACATTGTTGCCTCTCCATCTCATCACCCCACGGGTGTGGAGCTAAGCACAGGCAAGGAGGGGCTCACACAGGGCACAGCTCCTCTCAGGATGTGTTTGCACCGATTTGGTGAGCAATTCAAAATGCAAGTGGGAGAAGAGGTGGCAGCAAACTGATCTCTCATTTGGACAGTCAACCAAAAGAGTCTCTGGAGGGCTGGCAAACAGGCTTTGCTTTTCCTTCTCTAAACCACATCTTATTCCTTTTGGCACCGTTATTACTGGGAAAGGCAACAAAGATTCCAGCAAAGTCAGGGCTGCTGTTTTAATTCTTGCACTAAAGGCAAGTTAAAGTAATTTTCCACAGTCCCTTTTCTCTATCTGCTTCTCCCAAACGTGTCCCCAGCCCTTTGCAAATGAGGATGACTTTGCTGGACAAACTGGCTGAGACTTTTCACTAAATTTTTGGAAGTGCCTATAAAGTACATGTGCCTTTGGTGAGTTTTCAGTGAGAAAAGCAAACCAGCTTTTTTTTAAAATGGGAAAGTTGCATGAAATAATTCACTTTAATACTCAGAAACTACTAAACATACAGGATTGTGCATCAGGGTTTATTTGGATTATATTTCATATGCACATTTATCCTTGCCATGCGTCCTTTTGTTTTTGATAGGAACACACACCACCATATTTCACTGCATTCCACAGATAGAATACTGTTCCAAGAAATAATTCAAATTAAAACATTTCAAGAGGTGGTGATTCTATTCTGACCCCCAAAATTGTGGCAATGGTTAATTACCCTTGCTGTCTAAACATTTCTTAATTGCAATTTGATTTTGCTTAGCTTCGATTGCAGGCAGTGAATCTTATTTATACCTTCTGTTAGATTAAGGAGCCCTCTGAGCATTTGAAATCCTGACCCATGCAGGCACTGATCAAATCACTTCTTCAGTTTCCCTTTGATAAAGTAAATCAATTGAGAGCTCCTGAAGTCTCATTAGGGCAGGCTGCTCAGGGCTCCGGGTCCTTCCTAGAACAATTTCCAATTTTCCACAGTTCTATCTGTGCAGCTGTAAATAAGGCAGGTATTCTGCATGTTGCTGGGAACATGCTGTTCATGACAGGATTGTTTCTAATATCAGCAGCTTGTGATAGCAAAGTGTGTTGTCAGCTTGTTTGTAAATCCCTTTCAGTGCCACACTTACTCCCCATACTAAGATGTTCTTTGCCAACTCAGATGTTTTGATTTCTGGAAGCTGCCGTTCTCATGATCCCCCATCCCTGGAAGGGCCCAAGGCCAGGCTGGATGGGGCTTGGAGCACCCTGGGATAGTGGAAGGTGTCCCTGCCCGTGACATGGGGGGGAGTGAGATGGGCTTTAAGCTTTCTTCCAATCCAAACCATTCTGTGATCAGCTTGAGAGTTCACAGAACACCCTGAAATTTTGTAGAAGACAGTAAATTAATGATTCCCTGGCTCTCACATAATTTGGCTGATTGGGAAACTCTCAGGTATCTCAGCTCATGTGTTTAGTGGGTAACTGCAGCTGAGCAAATTTAGCAATCTGACTTCACATATTCACAAATTCTCCCTGCCTATGAAATGGTGCCTTTTTTGAGTGTCTTTGCTGGAGAAGTAATCCTGAACTTGCTGAAATCAACTCTAAGGTCATATTGTGCCAGGAAGTAACGGAGTCCAGCACGCAGAGAGGAGCTGGAGCAGAGGTCACTTCGGTGGGATCTTCTCCCGTTTGATGAGCAGCCCTGACAGTGAGTTATTACTGCCTGCCTGCTGCTACACCACCCTGTCTTCTATATTTTTGTGCTATTCAGACAAATAAAATAAATATGTTTCCCTCCCCAGAAAAACTGATGAACTTCTCCATAAATGTCACAGATAAGACGAAGAGCAGCTGAGAAATTAGACTGCCAGTCTGGAAGCAGCGCTGCATGATCAGAGCCCTGTGCAACATCCCAAAAAGGCTGCTGGGAGGAGTCCTGCTCGCCCAGAGCACCTTTGGGGATTGAAGCTTTAGATGCTTTTCTAGAGATCATTTGTTTTGTAAACACGGTTAGACTGAGAAATGGGTATCTGGGCGCAGGGTATGATGCTGCCTCCTGACCAGAAAACTCCCCCGTGCCTCTCACGGGTACAAGCAAGGCTGCACTGACGTGTCCTCTTCTACATGAGCAGGAGCTTCTCTCAAAACTTTTGCTTTAATGTCCACAAATTCCTCCTGTGTCTGAAATGACAAGCCTATCATATCTGCTTATATTTTTATTCTCTTAGCCTTGGCAAGTGACAAGATGCGATACGACACCCTTTGCACAAAATAAATTATGTTCTGAGTGGTGTTTGTGATGGATTTAATTATACACAGAGCCAGTCTCTCCACACTAAAGCAAGGGTTGTCAATTCTCTGACATCTTCCGAGGGTGACTAGAGCATGGCTAATACCTCTTCCCCTTACACCAGGGATATGGTGCGAGATGAAAAATAATTTGCTTTTTTGTGTGTGTCAAGGCTTTATTATATGATAAATACCCAGCTCTAATATTCTATCTACAATACCAGCAGTGGTATAGCAAACCAAAGGCAAAACATCATTTATCTAATGATATCAACTGAGCTCTGAAAGGGCACATTCCTTAACAAAGCCTTCTGACAGCACGCTTGACAGAGAGCAGAGAGTGCACCTTTCATTTCAAAGGCATGAAGAAGCCCCACATCCATAACTTCTTTAAAAAGTAAGTAATTTTTTTCCTAGCTTCTAGAACTTTGTAAGAATTGCTTGGTTAACACCAAGCATAAGAGTATTCTAATCTTATAAGAATATTCTAGTAAGAATATTAGAGTATTCCAGTATTATAAAAGTAAGGGTATTTTTACATAAAAGTATTCTAATCTTATAAAAACTATTACATACATTTTCTTCATCAGGTAGCATAGAAGAAGACCCTGTTAAAGATGCAAAGAAGATGCTTTGGTGAGGTGAGCCATGATTTGGGATTATTTGGTACAAATTAAACAGTGCAGCTCTTTGGATGTGTGGGCCTCACCAAGTGAAATCTCTCTTTGCCACCTCAGTGAGAGGAGGCTGCCAGACCAATCCACCTTTCAGAGCAATTCAGTTACAGCTGGAAAACAACTGGAAACTTCAAAACAGCACATGAAACTACGAGCCACTACAGACTGGAGGAGAGAGTTTTGCAGTTCTGCAGGCAGGAGGAAATGTAAGAGAAATTCAGCTCCAGGCCCAGCCTAGCAAGGTCTGCAGCCCCATTGCTCATTCTGCTCCTGGCCAACCTCAGCACAGTGAGGTGGTGGGAGAACCTCTCCCATGGCTCCTTATTAGAGGCTGACTTGGTCTGGGAGGCTTCTGATGTAACTGAACAGGTCAAGCCATTGAATTTTTGAGCATCCATTGCATAAAAATAACTCATCTCACTATTTAAACAGTGACAGAGGCACCTGCTAAAGCAGCAATGCCGGCTTCTTAACATCTTTGAGTTCTTCAAACTAGGCTGGGGATGTACCCACAGCAGACTGATTAGGGATAGGGAAAAAAGCCACTGAAGTCTAAAATCCATGGAAAATTTCTATGTCTTTCTAAGTAAGGCCAGTTTTTTGTCTGAGACTTTGTGACAGAGAGCTCTCTCTGCTGGTTCTGCCCAAGTGCAAGGCACTGAAATCCCTGTCCTCTCTGCAGGGCAGTGACTCCTGTGAGGATTCTCATGAGCAGCTGGAATAAGAACAAGGCTAAATGTCCTCTCCTGCTGCCAAGAGATGCCAACGGATGCAAGGGAAGGACATGATGGCTCCCCTGAAGAGACTGCCCTGATGAGATCTCCTGAACACTTCAAGAGCTACCAGACATGAGTATTTTCCCCAAGAATAATCCCTAAGGTTGTGCTATCTCGTCTTCAAGTGGAAATCTACCTCATTTATTTTTTAGTGTTAGATATTCATTTCCCTAGTGAAGATGTTTGACCAAAACATTTGAAATCCAGAGTTGTCCACAACTGGACGAGAAAATGACTTCACTAAAAACAAGCATTACATAACAAAATATTAATCAGGAATTGGGATAGAGGCAAATCCCAAATCTCCTGTATCTTACATGTCACAGCCAAGCCTGGGGAGCCATGCAATACTGCAGATACAGAACATTTATTAGCAGAAGGCGTAATAGATGGAAACAAACAGTACTGAACTGCAGGTAGTGCCCAAAGACAGATATTGGTAGTGGGATGACTCATGCTCTTTTTAAGATCTGTTTTTCTTCCCTGGGAATTAATATTAATAAACATCAAAAATTAAACTTATTTTGCTCATAGAGCAACATCCAACATCTGATGGATTTGTCTGAGAAACCAGAATGCCAAGGTTTTAATTTGTCTGCAAGTCACAAGATAGAAATTTCTCCACTGTCAGGGGCTGTTTCACAGGCTGTTAAATTCAGGTGGAACTGGGGTGGTACCAGGCTGTGTAATTCATGTATTAAAAGTGTAATTCATGTCTTAAAAGTGCTCTATACTTAACTTCCCATGTGTAAACCAGGGATATCAATCCTTACTCAGATATAGTGCTCAGTAGAAATTTGAAATAGTTTTGAACACATAAGCACAAGGCTGGTTAGATTCCTATTCCCTCTTTTTCCTCTGTAAAATTTGGGGGTTTAAATATTTTGGAGGCTTTTGTTTTGCCAGGAGAAGCACAGAGCAAACCTGTTCATTGCTCCTGGAGTTTCAGAGTACCAAGTGTGTATTTAATTCCTTAGTTCCATCAGGGCAGAGGGGAGAAAGCAGCTCCCCCAAAGGATGGCCAGGTTTTCCCAGATGCCAAACACCAGACTGAGAGAGTTGGACATCTTCCATCAACCTGCAGGTCAGGGCATTGTTCCTAAAGTACAGCCAAAAGATAAACCTGCACTTAGGGTTTTCTATTGACACCGAGTCTCTGGGAAATGAGACCAAACCTTCTGGAGAATGGACTCCTTTCCTTCCCCAGCCCATTCAGAGGCCTCATTCCTCGCCATCAGCATTTTGACAGGCAGCAGGATGGATGTGTGTGTTGTGGCAGCCCCTCCAAGCCTCTGTGCCAGGCTGTAAACCAAGGAACAGCCACAGGTTGTCACTTGTTCCTGGTCTGTGGCCCTTCCACATGTTCTGAGTGATGGCTAAAGCAGCCACGGTGGATTGCTGTGTCTGGAAGGAACGTTTACTGTAGATAATCCACACTGATAAATCCCACTGGCTAGATTCTGATCAGCCACACATCATCTTTCTGCTTCACAGCAGAGGAGTTCATAAATCATGGAATCAGAATGGTTTGGGTGGGAAGGGAACTTAAAGACCATCTAGTTCCAGTCCCCTGCTGTGGACAGGGACACCTTCCTCTAGCCCAGGTTGCTCCAAGCCCCATCCAACCTGGCCTTGGACACTGCCAGGGATCCAGGGGCAGCCACAGCTTCTCTGGGCACCCTGTGCCAGGGCCTCCTCACCCTCACAGGGAGGAATTTCCTTCTGATCCCTAACACAGCCACAGAACAGCCTCTGCCTCTCAGGACCTGCCTGTTTGTTACCCTCTCAAATCCATACGTGGCTGCCTGAAAGATGTAGCATGTAACTCTCACCACACACAGAATCAGGTGGAGCCACTTCCTAAAACCCAGCCAGGAATTTCTCCAAATAACGTTTATACATGCAACTTTACCCAAAACTGTAGGATCCCACCTGCTGCAGACATGCAAATCCTCCCTTAAATTTGCAACTCTTGAGGCAGATACAGCTGAGCCTCACCCCAGAGCACAGGGGAGATGGATTTACATGAAAAGAGGGTAATTCACACTAGATACAAAGAAGAAACTTTATATAAAAGGGGTGGTGAGGTGCTGGCACAGGTTGCCCAGAGGCGTGGAAGATGCCCCATGCCTGGAAACTTTCCAGGTCAGGTTGGATGGGGCTCAGAGCAATCTGGTCTGTAGGAAAGTGTCCCTGCCCATGGCAGGGGATTGGCCTAGAGAGTCTTTAAAGATCCCTTCCAACCCAAACTCATTGACAAAAAGAAACAACAAATACTTGAAAAAATGACTAAACCTTAATTTTTGACTTTTTCTTTCCTTTGGGAAAAAAGAAAAATCAATTAATAGCAATAACAAAACATGAGTGAAACAAAAATTTTCTGATTAACACATGACCACAGGATTAATTCTGATTTTGGAAGCCGAACACTTCCCAGTGTTCTGTCCAGGTCATTTTCATGAGACAGAGAGTGTGTCTGCTCTCCAGTTCAGCCCAGTACACCATAGCTGTCCTCTTACCTAACAGCGTGGTCGATGGCACGGTGTCTGATGATACTTTGAGATGGAATTCCGTTCACCCACACGACACGGATCAATGGAAATCAACAGGGGATCAACAGGAAAAGAAAAGTTACAGAGAATGAAAACAAGGTTAGCTGTGCCTCACATGCAGAAGCCTCAGTCTATAGGTCATTTTGGGTAACGTACAAAAGCAAAGAAAATTTAGGAATGAAAGAAAAGTCTGGCACTAGTACCTGAGTAGTAGGAATTCAACATAGATTTGCTCTGAAGGGTTTTGCTTTGGACAGAAAATGAACAAGGAGAGGGTGATGCTAGGTAGGAAAGACATAAGGAAAAGACTTTAGACATATATTAAGAGAGAGAAAGAGAACAGGGAGAATGTTCCTCAAAGAACACAGTAATATGGGATATACAAGGCTTATCAAAATGAATTATATTTTTCATTTCAACATGCATATTACATTTATTACATTGTCATCATGATGGATTTTCTTTAATATAAGCACTCCAGCCCCCAAATATAGGATTATAGTTACTGTAAATCAATGTGTTCCTAGACAGGATACACACAGAGCTACATTCAAAGGTCTATACTCTAAATGTTCTTTTTTTTAACCAAAGGAGCAAACTTAGGGTTTTGTCTCCAAGAGAAAATTCCTCAAAAATGACCCCCAAAGTACAAACTACAGAGAATCAGTATTGACAGTAAAATAAACCTACTCAAACAGAATGTACCACAAAAATACACAGTTGGGCTAGCAATTTTTAGGTTAAAACATCACAAGATTACAAGAGACTTGTTCTTCAACCCAGGACTGTTCATAGCAAATCCTATAATCCTTTCCCCCTTGAGCTGGGTTCTTTCAGCAGGACAAGCATCCTTGCCTTCTCCCATTACAGCATTAGCTTTCTCTGGACAACAATCCAGAAATTTCCATATTAATCCAATCAAGAATTTCCATGTTAATCAAATCTTTTTTGAAAGGAGGAAGGGCTCAACATCTTCGTGGCAGATTCTTGTCTTGATAGTAAATTTATGAGGCTGGTTTATACCTACAATAGCAAACATGTACATTCTTATGGTAATCCATCATTTTTGAAGGCATATTCTTTTGTTATCACTCTGCATTCACTCTCAGAGTTACAGGCATTTATTTATCTCCTCCTCAGAATGCTGGGAAACAGGCTAATACAAATCTCAGTACATCAGGAAGATGACAACAGATAACACAGGAAAAACTATTCCATAGCCCAACGGAAGTAGATAAAACTCAGTGTACATCAAAGTAATTTCAGAAGCAATTTTTCGTATCTATGGAGCAAACACCGCTTAAAAATTTCAAGTTATTCTGTGGGGAAACCCAAAGAAGTCACTGGTCTAGGGAGTTTCATAAAGTCAGAATTACCTCCCAAGCAGTTTATAATCATTTAGTTCATGAACTTGCTCTCATCCTGCATTCTCCCACCATATTTTCAGACCTACATGACTTGGAAAGACATTAAAACAATCAAATTCCTCACGGTTTGGTAGCTGGAGCTCTGCCCCAGGTGCCTTAAGACATAAATTTCCTCTGCTTTGGGGCCTCTTACACTTCTCTGCTGTTCGTCAGCCTCAGTCAGACTCTTCTCTCACCACACTGAGGGCGTGGCCATGTTTCAGGTAACATAAAATGAGATCTAAACAGCACAATTGGTTTGCCCAGTGTCACAGGGCAAGTCACCACTCTGGGCACAGAGCAGGACTCAGTTTTTGGGAGTTTGGGAGTATATAAGAACTCCAAGGGCCACACTGCCTTCCCAGAACTGCTGAGGGAGGATTAATTACTCCAGATAAACACCTCATAAACACCTGAGTTTGGTTAAAAATGTCACCAGCTGAGGTTTATGGAATGAGCTGTGTTTGTGACACAGGGAGATGACTTCTGATTCAGATGAAAAAGGAGGGAAAAAACCCAAACAAAACCCAAACAAAACCAAAACCAAGCAAAAACCCAACCCACAAAAAAAACAAATGGAAAATGAAACGAAAAACCTAAACTAAAACAAGAAGAAACCAAAACCCCAAAACCCACAAACACAAAAGAAAAGTTTCTTAAAACTTCGGAGAACTTATTCCTGACACAGTCAGGCTGTATAATGAGATGTGTACACAGTGCTGCTTTCTAACTAGCATTTCGTACAAGCACTCGGGTCTGTAATCAAAGGAAACACGTCCAGAGAGGATTTCACATCAGGGTAGAGATTAAGACTTCATTAAAAATTCTCTTTGTGCTCCCTGGAGTGGCACGTGAGGCCACACGGATCCCTCCAGTCATGCAGAGTGGTGAAGGCTCCTTCCTGTTCTGAAAATAATTCTTTAATTTTTGTAATATTTCCTAAACTAGCAAACCCCACAAAAATCCCATGAAAGCCAGTAAAAGAGAATTCAGTCTATTTTCCTTTTATGCCTTTGATAAAATCTGTGTTTGTCTTTTATTTTTAAATGATTTTAAGAATTTTTTTACTAGAGAAAACATCTCATGTCCATGGCCCTACATGTCCTCAGACTGCATTTAGCAGGTAACCTAATTATGAGTGAAAATTATCTCTGGGGTAGGAGTAAGAACTACATCTTGCTGTATTTGTCTTTTGTGAGGACCTTTGCATCTCACTGATGACAAAAGCACAGGGGCTTATGGAAAGGTGTGAATTTTGATGTTCCTTGGTACAAATGGATCCTTTAAACCCTGAGTGCCACTGGCCTACACCTCCCTCTCATCCTCTTCTTCTCATAAGTAAAATCACACTGACTCGATAACTTATGGTCGTGGTTACTACAGCAAAACTCAGCTCCCCCACTTCCAAAATGCTCTCTGCATGTGACATTAAAGCCACTCCTTCATCTGTACCAGTGTCCCTCCTGAGGGGTGTCGGGAGAGCTGTCTCCCGCCAAACTGAGACGTCACATCCTGAACAAATCAGTCTCCAGCAAAACCGGCTGCATTTTAAGGGATTAGGCCCTCAGAACCAAACAGCTCCTGCCAGAACCCCTGCAAGGATGTCAGGATGGCTCTGCTGGGGACAGGGAATTCTCCTGGACAAGGCTGGTCCATGGCACTTGAGCACTGCAGAGCCAGAGGAGCAGTTCCTTTGTGCAGAGCACATCGTCAGTGCATCACTGCTGAGCTCATCCGCTGCTGCTTCTCCCATCACTGCCAAACTGCACCTGATTTCTGTGTGGTGACAACCCCCTGCACACCTTCTGGTCAGTGCAGACACTGGGGGGCAAAATTAGGTCCACTTTGTCTCCCATTTCCCATCTCATTTCATAATAACCTCGCCCTGAGCCAACATCTACACGTGACTGTGCTGCCTCCCAACATCCCTGCACACCAGGGAACGGCTCAGCCACTGCCAGGGCCATCATCTGCCTTTAATGGAGTCAGGATATACTTTTATTTTTTAAAAAACCCAAGATATTTGAGAAAATGAACAACTGTGATTGTTCATAATCCCTAAGGAAAAGCAGACAAGCTGGAACAGCCATGGACCAATCTATGTATCAGCAGAGAGCTCCTCTGATTCTGCAGAGTGTCACAGACAGAGGCCGAGTCCAAAAAATCTCTTTAATTTCAACACCTGTATGCATCAGTGAGAATCCTGCCAGGATAACAACTAACACTGCAGCATGGAAAGAGGGATGAGGGGCTTTGCTTCGGGCCAGAAAAGATAAATGCCCAACTCTCTTCCACTTTTCAGCAAGACTTGAGGCCTGGATGCCTCAACAGAAAACAAGGGGCTGATAAGCAGGAAGGCAGCTGTTCATTTTTTATCTCCCTCCTGGTGCAGAGCATCAGGCTCTCCCTTGAGAGTGGGATTTTTAAATCTAACTGATATAAAAAAATAGTCCTGTGTGGTGGCAGGGCAGGGGGATGGGGTAAGCAACAGCAGGAGGGTGGACAGAACTCACCCAGAAGCAGACCAGTGGCCAACTGGAGAGAGCATGGGAAAAAAAAGCTTCTGTAGGGACTCACTGAATTTGTTCTGTCTGAGAAGTTATCAAAATTACTGTGACAAAATAAAAACTGGAGGCCAGGACACAAGGCCTGCAAGGACACTGCATTCTGCAAGTGAACTTGCCTGCAAGACATCCAATAACTGAGGGATCCTACTGAGCAAGTTGTCTTGTTCTGTTTGATTGCTTTTGTGAGCTGGCAAGGTGATCCTGGCACTGAAAACACTTTGCTTCTCCTGGTGGGCTCTTCTTCCAAAAGGAGAGGGGCATTTCCATGGCCCAGCTGAGGGGCAGGATGCAGAGGGTGACTGCCCATCATGAGATGCTGTAAATGCTATTTACTGTTGGCAGGCAAAAAAACAATTTAAGAAGGAATCTGACTGCTGCTTAAGACAGTTGATTTCAACAGCTCTGGTGCATAAACCCTGTAAAACTCTATTAGTTAGCAGGAAGGTTAAGAAATAATCCTATTATGTTATTCCAAAGTAGGCCTGTATAGAACCCTCAAGTATTAAACTCTATTAAGGCAATTTATTTTATTTTTTTTTCAAGAAATTCTTTTACCCATAAAATTCCTGTATCAGCATGTACACACTACTGCACAGAACTTACCTCCAACACCTCAGCATCCTGGACTTGGCAGTAAAAAATTTGGAGAAATCGTGAAGGTTTATTGAGAATTCTTTCTCATAGATATAAAGAGGGAAAAAAAGAGAATTCGCCCCTGAGTGACTCAGGTTATAGGAGGAGGCAGTGATAAAATCTGCAGAGATGTCAGACAAGTAAAGGTCTAACTGATTTAAAAAATTGAAAACCCGGAGTGATGTTTTTGTACAAAATTTGATCCATTGTATTTTCTGTAGTTACCATTTCAAGAAAATGACTTAACTGTTTTAATCAGTCTGTCAAAATAACACAGGGGGTGGGGGATGGGTCACATTTCAAGCTTGTCTCTTTTCTAATTTTCTGGTTGGAAAAAGAATCCCCAAACGTTTAGAAATCCAGGTTCTGAGGGAAGTGTTAAATCCTTGATTTTCCCCACATATTCCAGCCAAGCTGCCTGTGCTGTTCCAGGGATGGCTGATACAACACTGCTGCTGTCCTGGCTTTCTGAGCTATGGACCCCACGGAACTCCTGCAGCCTCCTTAGGAGATAGAGCTACTCAGCACCTGAGAAAATTAGATCTTGACTGGAGTCAATTTAACATCAGAGAAAAGTGTTCCCTGCCAGCCTTGGCTGTCCCAAACACCTATTTATCCATCTCACAGGTGTGCTACACAAAGTGGCAGCAGCAGCACATGCAGATGGAATTTGACATGACCTGCAGAGAGAGGGAAAGGAAGAATTCACTCAACCTGTCCCACTCAATTTGAGATTACAAGGGGAGGTTTCAGTGATAAAGTACATTTTGTACCATGAGCATTTCCATTTTAGTAATCAGGGGGGAAAAACCTTCACTAAAGATGCTTAATAAAGACAAGAGTTTTAGTACACACTTGAGTTTCAGAGCTGTCCCTTGCCCAAACTAACAGGCTGAGTGTCAAAAGAAGGAGTGACATGCCCATTGTGTCTAAGTTTAAATTTATTTAATACGAAAAAAGTTTACAAATCCACCATGCAATCCACCATGCACTCAACCTGGATCTAGTGAGGCTAAAGTAGGACTTTGTGCTGCTTCACCCACAAAACTCTTTTAGCTACAGAGGTCTGAGTGGTTTACAAATGTTAACTAAGATCAGTTTCACTGAACCCGTGTGAAGAATAACCCGAGGACACAGACAAAGGAAGAAATGCTGTCTTTCCATTCCAGTTCTCTAGCCAGGAGACCAGGCCTTCTTTCATAACAATTTCATACAGAAAATGTTATTTCATCCTACAAGTCAGCTAAGTGATTTGACTCTTCTACTCACAAAGGAAAAGTTATTTCTAAACAACAAATAAACATGTGCCTCTTATTCTGATGCAGTAATTAGAACAGACTTTAGAAATTATTCTCAGTAGATTTGGACCCAGAGGAATGCTCTCCACCTGTCTGACAGTTAAACCAGGGCCAGTGTCAGAGACATTCCAGATTTCTATGGAGCTTTTGCAATGATCTCTATCACTGCCATTCCTAACTCCTCAACATTGTGCCCATAGGAATAGGTCCTTTTAAGAACCTAGAGCTCTCCAAGGGGGTCATATCCATTGCAAGCAAGTTGAACTTACTGAATCCATTAACATCTTGGCAGCTGGAAGAAAAAGCTTCTTCATTGTGAACAGCACTGAGTTTGGTGGAGGTCTTGTCAGAAGAAGCCACGGGACCCATCTCCCTCTGCGTGCTGGTCTGGGTCTCCTTCTGCTTCTTGGCTAGCTTCCTTTGGGGTGGTTTGGAGAGGGGAGAAAGCAAGGTCAGTTTGCCCTCATCAAAAGCAAAGCAATGGCAGAATATTTTGACAAAGTCACCCCACTTGGTCGGACATGCAGGGCATGTGACAAACCGCACGCCAGGAAACCCCACGGCTTCGGAATGCAACTCGTGGAGCGCCATAAATATCGTGATACCAGCCTGGAGCTCTCCCTCCCAGTCACTCATCTGGCACAAACCTGCATCACCCCAGCAGTGGGAGAGCTTCCTCAGCCTTGGACAGGGTGGAATGGGTACAGCCCCCGGAGCGGGTGCCTTGGACAGAGTGCAGCAGGTACAGCCCCCGGAGTGGGTGCCACACGCTCCAGGAGGAGCAGAGGGCTCGGGACAGGAGCACCGCTCACTCCAGGGTACCAGGACATCTGCATCCATCCCATGGGATGCTCTTTGAGAGCTCCAGGGGAGTGTGAGACCTGGCTCTGTGCCACCTGAGAGCTGGAGCAGAGCTCTGTCCTGTCCCCAAGCAGAGCAGTAAGGGCAGCAGCCTCCTGAATCCTGATACACGCTCGAACTGCTCTGGGGATCCCTAGCCAGTGAAGGGTGGGGCAGTTAAAAGGTTGAAGTTGTTTTAGCAATGTCCAAATATGTCCCTGTTCTGGGAAAATGGGTCTTTTCTTGTTTTGAGGACACAGCAAAAACTTTGTCTAAAGCAGAAAGGCTGCCTGCTCTGAAAACACTAGCAAAGCTGAGAATATAAGAAGCTCCTCTTTTGCAAACACAGGGAATAATAAAATGGAGAGAAGCAGGAAAAGTGAGCTGCTAAGCTTCCACTGACATTTGACTGCCCTGTGCTTCATTCGTATCAGAGAGCAAAACCCTCTAAAAATGAATGTGTGACATTCTACAATCCACACCTTGAAAAAACAGCACACAAATCCCTAGCACCAGCAAAGAACTTTGCTTACACGACTTCCCTAGATAAGAAAATAAAACAAAATAAAAGGGAGAAAAACAGATTACTGTAAGAAGGAGCTTTAGTCTTCTTTATTTTCTCCAACTCAAAGAAGAAAAAAATCCTAACAGCTAAATCATCTTGCAAAGAGGTTTTTCTTCTCTAAAACAACATGCTTATGGTAAGTACTACCCATCTTTTAAACTTAATTAGATTCTAAAAAAAAATATACTCCTTGCAACATAACCTAACAGGCTCCATTTATGCACAGAACATGTCAGAGTGGCGTTTACAGGCGAATTCAAGCACACAGCTGAGCCCCAGCCTCCAGGAGTTGGGCAGCTTGGCCACTTATATTTGTTTGCAAAGAAGGGTCAAAGAGAGCTAAATCCTTTGCCTATGTCTGCGGGAAAAGCCTATTTTAAGGCAAGATAATCCAGATCAGGAGAGCACAGATGTATGGAGAAAACTCCGATGTTTGCTGCAAACTTTTGAACAAACACATCTGTTTCACCCGCTCAGCCAGCTGGGGTTCAGCCATGGACAATTAGGGGTTCCAACCCAAGCCCAGAGCTGTTCAAATTGGGTCCATCATCACAGAGGGCTTCCTCAGATCTCCCCAAAGCCCCGTGCTGTATCCACTTGTGCAGATGAAGATGCAAAGAAGGGAGCAGTCCTTGAGTGATGAAGCAAAAAGCTGGAGGTTAATGATGTTAAAAGCTTTGCTTCCAGTGCTCAGCAGCGTTGGCACAGCCAGATTTAGGAACCGTGAGCTGCAGACATGGGAGTCCCTATTTTTTTGTGCTGTGGTACCTGAGGTAACTACAATAGTCTTGAAGTGTGTTAGCCCTGCCAAGTGGTTCTTTTAACCCTGATGATTTGCTAATCGTGCATGCCTGTGTGAATTCTTTGGCAACAGAAATTAAAATCACTCAGTGGGAAACACTAATCCAAAATGCAGAAGTCCTTAATAACAAGCACTCTGGACTGCTGGGGTGAGCCACTACAGACGACCACTCCTGATGGTTGAAAGTGGTAAATCAAAAGGGGCGAATTCCTCATTCAATGCAAATTAAATTATTTGTGGCAATAATTACCTGTAAGCCCCCATTGCCTGGTATCTTTTCAGAAATGCCAACAGGCTACAAAAAGCCGGAATTGGCAAACCTGTTTTGTCTTTGGGCAAACGAGCAACAACATTTCTGCATGTCCTAGGCAGGAAAAAAATAACCCCAAACCCAAGCCCCTTAGTCCCCAAAGGCCTGCTTACAAAAGCCCTATGCAAAGGAGTTCTACCTGGTCCTGTAGAAGACAGAGAGGCCCCTAAAACATTGGCTTGAATGCCTAAAAAGAAAAGGTGACATGAGTTTAAAGTTCTCAATCTACCTCGCACACACAACCCGGGTCTGCATCTGAAAATGCTACAATTTTCTTTCAACAGCATCTTATCAGTTTCTACTTTTCTCCCTCTCTGTTCCAAGAATGTAAAAATTCTTCACCTAAATTTAGAGGGAAAAGGAAGACAGATCTCTTTTGAGGATTTCAGAGCTAAGCTTGCCAGACACATCAAGGGGCTGTCGGTTTCTAAACGTGCCTTTTCTGCTGCCGTTCCGTGTCTGGAGAGAGTGGCAGCACAGGACTAAGCCTATTAGGTCCTTACCTTCATTATAATTCATAGAAAAGATTATAAAATCAAATGACTAACACTTTCCACAATGTTAGGGATGTGACTTAAAACCCACAGCTAGGTAGAGGTTTATTTCCCAACACGTCAAAACGCCTTTTGGAATTGGAAAAGCATTTATGTAGAAATGCTGATTCCAAAAACAGGGCGCTCCGAGAGATCTCTGTGAATCACTGACGAGCCACGCCGGTGACACGGCTCCCACTGTCCCCAGTGCCCAGCCTGCCCTGCACAGAGCCACTGCAATGCCCCCACAAAGCTGCTGTGGGAGCGCTCGTGTCCATCACGGGCCGGCCGCGTGCCCAGCGTGTCCCCAGCACAGCCTGACGCCCCACATGTCCCCACTCATGCACTATGCAGCTGAAAAGGGAAGGAAACAAAGGACCCGACAGATATGGGGAAGAAGAGTCTGATATAATCACCACAGAATGTCAGCATGTGAGTGAGATGATGTTAATGCTGCTTTACATTCAAGGGTAAGGGAAGTGTGCCAAGAAGAAAGCAGGAGTCCATGGATGGAGTTTACTAGGTTGTCCTTTTCAGTTCGAGAGGGTTGGGAAATGAGGAGATGTTTGCAAGCATCACACACACAGAGGAGGAATGAGACTGGAAGATGCTCAAAGTTGAGGGAAAAAATGAAACCAGCTGTATAATCAGGCAGTTGATGCTGACCCCACTAAAGCAAGGAGAAAAGCTATAGGCAGTGAACACAACTAAGTGTGAATTTGGGGGGAAAAAATGATGGAGATTTGATTTGGTTATTTCTGAAACTTCTATCAGAGACTAGACATAAAATCTGAAGCACTATATTAAAATTGTGGGAGTTCCACTTAAACAGTCAAGGAATGCAAACCTGGTATCAAGCACAAACCATTTACTGCCACAAGCATTAATGGGGAGGCTCCAGCAATATTTCTGTTAGAAGTACCTGCAGGATCAGATTCCTGTTTCGTGGAGGTTCAGATAACTGTCAGGGATTATTTTTTAAAAACAGTTTCAAACCTTTCTCTAACTTTTTCTATCAATTCTACAGGCACGAACATTAAATCTGAAACTGCCACTCCTCAAGAACTCTTGTGCGTGTACATTGACAGATTTAATTTTAGATGTTTTGGCAGGATGGATTATGTACACTGTGGGGTAGACTTGCATGCACAGGTAATTTAGACATTAGGTATAGATCATGTAAGTTAAACGTGAAATTTCCTCCTACAGGCACGAATTGCATATTGCCCTCATCTTCAAAAGGCAATCTGAGAAAGTCAAAAAATTCAAACTCCTTTTAGAAAATTGTGCGTGGCAAACTCCTAGGAGTACACATGTCATTTGTGATGGAATCTGCTCCAATTTAAGGCAGGCAGTGATGAACCATGCAAATACCAGGGAGCACTGGTCAAACAGCAGATCTGTTGCAAAGTATCTCCATGCCCTAAAACTGTAGAGATGAAAAACCCAATTTGGAGGAATGGTTTCATGCTGGTTTAAAAAGAAGGGCATGGCACTATGATCTGGGTGATCCTTCTGCTCTAAGGGGTGAAGAGGGCTCTGCTGCAACACTGCTCTTCAAATCAGACATGTACCACAGGGGCACACATCAAGGGGAAACCTGGAAAACATCATCTACAAGCAAAGGCCAAAGGAAATTTGGATCTCTAATCTAGAGAAAAGGAAATCAAATAGGGCTGATGGGTCTTCAAACATGAAAAGACATCACAGGGGAGCTGTTCTCGCTGCCTGCAGGGGCTGGGGAATGGGAGGCTCTGGGAAAGGCAGTTCATTTTTAACTGGGGGGGAGTTTTATGAAGGAGGAACTGCCCATCTCTGAAGCCAGTGGGGCAGGCAGGCTGGGAAATCCTGGTCACTAGAGGGGTGTAAAGAGAGCCAGAGGATGAGAGCTCAGAGCAGCGCAGTGTCTGTCACACTGGCACTGGGGGGACCTGCTCTGTGCTCCCATGGCCCAGATTAAATCTGTGCTTCCTCACCTGCCCCTCCGGAACTGCCAGCAGCCTGAGCAGGGCTGGGAAGCAATTCTGGCCTAAGCACCTGGGCAGCTCTGCTAGAGCCACTGCAAGGGCAAATCCCCACACAGAGCCCCTGTGCTGACAGCTTTAATTGTGCTTTCAACACCTGCCCTGGTGAAGCCAAACTCGGTGCAGGTTGTGGCAGGAGGAGAGGAAGTGAAGGTGTAGTGAAAGTGTAGTAAAGGTGTAGTGAAGGTGTAGAAAAGGTGTAGAAAAGGTGTAGTAAAGGTGTAGTGAAGAGCAAGGGCCATTGCCACAGAGCAAACATTACAGGACAGGAGAAAGTGAAGTAAAGTAGAGATAAGTCAAAAGATGCCCTGAGTGTTCTGCACTGTGGGTATACAAGCACAGGCTCTTGAGAATATGATCCAAGCTTCACTTGATCAAATTAATCACTATTTGTGGAGGATTTATTTTCACGTATATTTATTTTTGAATTTTACTTACAACCAGGGAAAGTTTAGACAAGCCAGGTGCATGTAGGAGCCATCCAGTATGTCTCTGCTGGTACAGACAGCCATAAACCCTGCCCTCTACAAAGTTTAGGTTTGCAATCACCACACAGACACGTTCTAAATAACATCTCATCTACTTTCTGCATTTTGATATATTATTTTTTTTAATTTGCTTTCATTAGACAGGCATAGCCACTGATTAACGATTCTGTTTTTCCATCATCTAATGAGAAAAGCACCTAATGAGAATGTTTCTTCCTAAAATCCTGATTTAGCAAGCTGACCTGTGCAGGCAGATCCCACCATCCATGGAAATATATGGAGATATTTATGTGTGAATGTGGTTATACAGAGGTATGCTTATAAATAAAATAAAGGGATGTTTTTCTTTTCGAGTGTCCCACAGATGGTGGAAAGAAATTCAGCACAAACTCTGTTATTTCAAAAAAATAAGTATAAATTTAACTTAATAACTTTTGACAATCTCTCTCATGAAGAGAAACTCCCAGCTGAAACCACCCAACAATTAAAATTGGTGTGAAATTCCCATGGGAGTTGAAGGGGCTTCCTACATTGCACTCATGTCGCTGGAGCTCTGGCCAGTTCAGGGGAAAAGGAAAACAACATCTTGGCCATTGAGTGCCCTTTTCTTGTAAATAACATTACACTGAGTGCTTGTAACACATACATGAATCTCTGTATTTCCAGAAATTCTCCCCTGGTCTCATATTGCTCTTGATTAAATTTCATTCTGCAGCCATTACCCAGCCCAGGAGAAAGAAACAAACCAAAACAAACAACCCACACACAGAAAACATTTCCATTTCTTTTCCTGGTGAGCAAATAATAAAATCATGATCTGGATTGCTGCAGTTGAAAATACTGTTGCAAAAGAGGTGTCTGTCACTAAATGCAAACCCTCCTGTAAACTGGATGAATTGCTGTCTGTGTTTTACAGCTTCAGCCAGGAGTAAAACCAACACTTTCCAGACCTGGCTGGGCTGGTATCTTACACTGCCCATTAAACTTAAGTGCAGAGAGTCAGCAGCAATTCTGTCCCAACCTCAGACACCATTTGTGTTGGTGTAAATACAGAGTAACTCCTTGAAAGGGTTCAGGCACCATCCGGGGCACAGGGATGCATGGAGTGCACCGGCACAGGAACTCCCAATTCCATCTCTTTCTCCTCACAGGATCTCAGCTCATAACCAATCAGCTTTTGCTGATGGGTAGACTGAAGTACACTGCATGGTGTTGACCCTGCATGATGAGTTACAAGTCAGGAATTGAGGCCTCCTGGGTTGCATTTCCACTCAGAGCACATTAAAGATCTTTATGGCCTCTTCCATCCTTTCCTATATGTCGTAGGGAGTTTTCAATCAAGTGTTGCTATACAAGAACCCCGTAACTATTTACCTATAACTATGTACACCCAAAACAGCTGGAAGGGCTGCTTCCATAAGTGAATATTTTTGACTGCCTTCACCATTCAGAGCTGCAGGTACTCAACCATCTCACAGAATCTGATTTTCCGGTCCTGGATTGCAGCAGAACACAAGACTGGCTGAGGGCAGAACTCCAGTCTAGAGATTGTCAAAATGTTGTGGCCTGTCTCTGTAAAGACAAGGTACTCCTGAAAAAAGTCGCTGTGACTTTAATAGAATTATCATTTAGAACTGTTTGGAAGAGTTAGGATTGGAGATTTTGGTCCCTAACAAGAAGAAATGCCTGTATAGGAGATTACAAAGGGTTGGGAGGAATTATCTGGAAGCAGACAAGAATTGCTCTAAGAAAAACAGCTTTGAAGTCCAGAACCTCAAACCAAACATGAAGTGATACAGTCCATATGGTCACATTTAAAGATCTGCCAGCAGATCTATTTGGGAACCTGCTTTTCAATAGTGGTAACTCATTCAACTGAATTTTGCTTCAGGACTAAATCATTCATGCAAGGTCATAGCATGGAAACCAATTCTATTTTAAAAAATCTGTATATAACCATATTGCTGCTGTTATTTCCACAACATTTCAAATAAACCTGAATCCAACCTCTCTGCTCATAGGAGTCCAGAGCAATTTGAATCAAGTTTGGCTAAGAATTGCACAGTCCTTAGCAATTTCAGATCTTCATCTGCAATTCTGATGAAATACCCTATTTCACGTGAAACTTGAAACATGAAACTGCGTAGAACTTCATTGTGTGCTCCTTTGTGGACTCTCCTGCTTTCTTTCCTCACTGCTGGAACATCCCTTTTACCTTGATTGTTGTTCAAGGGGAAAAAAAACCAAAACAACAGAGCTTGGTTTTCCCAGCTCAGGGCACAGACCCAATGTCCATGCGAACCAAAGTGCTGACGTGCAGAGCCTGGTGATGGAAGGGTTTCTTGTGAGGTGACTGTTGATGTGTTGCCTCCACTATCAGGATGCCCCAGCTTGCAGAGCTGTCCCTGGGACACCACCAGCACAGAGCTAAGAATGAGCTCTTCGCAGAAAATTTTAGGTGTGGTACTGGGGAGGAAAAGCTCCATGATTTCTGCAAGCTGAGCTCAAATCTCCACTGGCTCCTCAGAGCACTCAGCTTGCCTGGTGACACCTCTGGCGTTTCCCTGGTGTGATGTGCTGCATGGTGGGCATCTGCCTCATTAAACACTATTCAAGCACTTCCTTCTGCCTCTGCTGAAGCTCACTGCAACCCCAGGCTTGAGTGACCTCCAGAGAGTTCTCTCCTCACTTTTTCTGAGTCACTGCACTGCTCCCTGAGGAAAAAGGGTCCAGCAAACTGACCCACAGCAAATACACCCCTTAAGGACCCCTGTGCTTGCTCTGGCAGAGCAATCCTCAGCTGACTGCTTAAAGCAATGCTGTGCAGCTGTAAAATGGGTCACAGAGGGCTTGGAAGTTGATTCATCTCTTTAAACACACAGATCTCAAAATAAAATAAAGCAGGGGACATGCTGACCACACACTGTCTGCTGGAGAAAGACAGAATTATAATGAAAAAACTGGCACTGAATTTTTCAGGCAATGATGCCACTGTTTGAAAGGAAACCAAACAGTAAAACATGAGAGATGTGCAGAAGAGAACAGGTTCTATCAATAAATTCAACTAGCCTGTAGCACCTTTGGGTTAAAATCATCACCTACTTTACACTTAGTTAAACCTCCTCTTTAATCTGACTGCTTGAAGTCAAATTCAGTTCTTGGTGAACCAGTGTGAAGTCTAGAGGAAATGGAGTTACTCTGCATTTACAATTACATCACTGGGCAAAGTCAAGTCTTGTGATGGTGTCCTAAGGCTCCTCACATGCTTGGGAAGTGGGAAAGGTTCCTCTTTCAGTAGTTTTCTGACAGGTCACGAAGAAGCAAAATCCCTCCAGGCAGTGGCACGTAGGGATCCTCCTTTGCCCCATTCTTTGGACATAAAGCAACTCATATGGAAAGGAAATCAGCTTCCCTTGAAATGGCAGCACATTAACCCACTCATTCTGCTGACCTGCTGAATGCCTTCCGGAACAAAGTGCCAAGATGAGACAAAGAGGAACTGCAGGAAGGGGCAAAGGAGGCAGCTCCTGGAGCAGCAGACCGGGAAGGGCTCTCAGGGCTGATGTGGCCCTTTGGACAACTCGGTGGGTTTCAGAGCCCTGACAGGTCTGGCAGGTTCTGGGGAAAGGCTGATGTCAGTGATGGGGCTCCGGCTGCTTCTGAAAGCTGGCGAGGGCAGAGCTGTTCCTGTCAGCAGCAACAGCTGCCTTCTCCATCCCTGCCGGCCCTCTGATGGCAGCACAGGCGTCCAACTCGCTTCTCCAGGACTTTTTCCTCACATCATTGATGCAGCCCTCTCCTCCTCCAATCCTCAGACAACTATTATCATGGCACAAACAGCTTGGCCCTGATTGCTTCCCAGCCCCTCAGTCTTTAGGCAACAGATGGCTCTGGAAGTACCGATGTGTGAAGCATTTTCATGTGCCTTAACAACTGCCTTAATTATGCAGCATTGTCATTAGGACTGGACAGGTGATTTAGATCTGAATATCTGAACCACTTCATCATCCAATGATCGAAACCAACACTCAGAAGCTGGCAGCTCCAGGAACAGGGATGTTTGCTGGGATAATGTCGACTCTCAGTTGTCAGAAACCTTAAAGTTTTTAAAAAGCTTACATCCATGGCTGAGAAATTCCCAGCAATAACTTTCAGGTGTGAATTCCCTCAAGTCTGGCTGTGAGTGATGGACAATTAAAAAGGTGCACTTGGGACACTCTGTATTTGTTCATTAATATTTACAGAATCATAGACTTATTTATGTAGGGAAAGATTTCTAAGATCCTCAAGTCCAACTGTTCCCCCAGCACTGCCGTGTCCATCTCTAACCCCTGTCCCCAAGTGCCACATCTACACAACTTTTAAATGCCTCTTTGGTGACTCCCCCACTTCCCTGGGCCACATGTTCTGGTGCTGGACAGCTCTTTTGGTGAAGAAATTTTTCCTGATATCCAATCTAAACATGAATATCCAGTTTGAAGAGCTATAAACCATAACTGTGGACATTGATGTGTTTGCAGGCACAGCTACAGGTGCAGCGGGAAAACAGGGAAAACATAACAGCATGCCACTGAGAAAATAAAACACAAGCTGCTGGAAAGACAAGGATAATGGAATGGTAAATATATAAATTTAAAAAAATATAAAAGAATACAACAAAGCAAAAAATTACCACAGGGTGAACATGCTCTAAAAACCTCATCTCCAGCCAAGTACTTACAAGTAATAGGAGTAGGAATATGCATTTCTTCTAAATATCGACAGCCAGTCAGATGAACAAAATATCCAAAAGGAGAAAAAGAGAAAAGCATATAATTAGATTTAGGTGAACTCCAGGATCTTTTTTCAACATACAAAGTATTTGTGCTGTTTACTGAGCTATTTGCCTACACTTCTTTCAGGAGCTGTATGTTAGTGAGGAATAAAGATACTGAACTGGAGACAGGTTGTGTTTCCACTTCTGCCACCATGAATAAATCCCCTTACCTTTAATTCCCTCACTTTATCATGTCAGTAACACGGGCAATGAGACTTAATTTTGCCTCTCAAGTGCTTTGATATTTTTGAAATAGAAAGAAAGATGTCAGAGCTATTAATATAAATAACAATAAATAGGGAAGTGACAATGTAAGAACACCACAATTTTGGAATATTTAGACAATGAGCAAATTGTCTAATGATAAATCAAGCTTCATCAAAGTCTAAAATGCAAATAGTTCATTAACAATTCAAGCATCACTCCATATTTATAGCTGAGCACTGGGGGCATGCATTAGCTTTCTGCATCACTGTGATTAAGCATTTTCTACCACAGTTTCTCAACAATTCATTTCACAACATTTTGAGCAGCACCACAAAGTGAGCCTTGGCAACCAGTTGTAGTTTAAGAGGTGATGTTTTCCCTTTTATAACGGGAAAGGGAAAAGACTCTGAAAAGACTGGTTCACAACAGACCTAGCCCGGGGTATTACATTTACCACCAGCCACAAGGAGCCACAAAAGCAGCAGCAGTGGTCAAGACCGGAAAAAAACCAGTGAAACACAAACATCAACCTATTGCAGAGCTTTAAAATCCCATCCCTGAAGAGACTAGGAAGGCTAGGAATCATTTTGAAATACAAATGCAGCTTTCAAGTGTTCACTTTTATGGTTGCTCTGAACACAACTTCCACAAGCACATGTGGAAACCAGGTTCAGTGCAGTCACTCTGTGCACAGTCACCCTCTCTGCTGTGCACACGTGGGGTAAAGAACAGTTCATGGGGATTAAACTGAAGTGTTGTGGTTTTCCTGATGATGGCCTTTGCTATGAACCTGATGTTCTGGCCAGATTCCCGATGAATGCCGAGTTACTGGAATGGCACTGATTCCAAGATGCACCTGGATGCATTTTGACTAAATGCTGTTATCTCCTGAAAGCAGAAATTCTGCAGGCCCTAGCAATGCACCAGTTGAGGTGCAGTGATTGCCACTGAGCTTCCCTGTGAAAATCCAAGTTCCACTGAGCCTCTAAACAAAGGGAGACATGACCAAGATGTAGAATATGAGAGCCCACACAGCTGAACCCCCAAAATCCCCCAAATGATTGCATTAAATGAAGCCCTCTGAGAGGCCAGGGCCAGGGCTCACACAGCACTGCTGACTGTAACTGTTCCCTTGAACATCCTGCTGTTCTGTGCTGCTCTCCTGTCTGGGCCACACACATCTGGGATCCCACCAGACTCTCAGCCCTCATTAAAAAGCTGCACATCCCTGCAGGCTGCAGAGGAAAGCTCAGAAAGGTTTGCTCCGTAAGGACAGAAAATAAAGGAAGCCAAACAAAAGGAGGATGATGTTTTGGAATTGGACAGGTCATTTTGGCTCAAATTCTCCCAAAATATGCAGCCTGAAATAAGGACTTACTACAGAATATTTCAAAGCTTACTGTGAAAACTGGTCTGAGTTATGGTTCAGTAGAAACATGACCTGGTCCTAGAACATACAACACAACCCAAACCCCTGCCTGTCTCCCACCTGAAACAGGGACCCACGAGGGACACGGGTCACCAAATGTGCAAATATCCCTTTTCCTAGAGGGATATTTCCAAATATCCCTTTTCCTAGAGCTTGGGTATGTTCTGCCCAAGAGGCTTTGGGGTTTTATTTAATTAGTTAAGGTAAAAACCTAAATCCTAATCCAGAATAAGGAGCTGAATTTTCATAGGAGGAAATTATCCTAGACCCTACATAGCCCCAAATCTCCTTTTTGCTACCAACAGCAGTTTAAAGAACTTATTTACAGTGCACCCATGACAGGCTGTCTGATCCTATTTATTCAGTCTTATATTTAAAGGGGTCAGTGGAAGCTTTGTCTGCTCAAACACACGAGCCTGAGAGGTGTCACATTCTTCACTCCAGGGAAATACGAGTCACGATTACACCAGAATTAAAACTGCCCAGATGAAATCAGAACTGACCAAAATCAAATCCTCTGGGGAGAGGCAAAGTCAAAGGGTATTTTCTCCTGAAAAATATCTTATTTTTCTTCTTTTGATTTGTTTTTACTAAATGATTCTGTATTCTCTATTACACAAATGTCTTTAACTAATATTAAGGAAAAAACCCAAGCTCCTTAGAGAATTAGAAATATTTTCATACAATAAAAATGAGATATTTCTTGATATGTATCAGTCAATGACAGAATGTAGTTCTGCCTTTTGTGGGCACAAACGCTCACGGGAGCACTGATGACCACCTCTAAATTAACAGGCTAAATTATCATAGAATCAGAGTGGTTTGGGTTGGAAGGGACCTTAAAGATCATTCCAATCCCCCTGCCATGGGCAGGGACACCTTCCACTATCCCAGGCTGCTCCAAGCCCTGTCCAACCTGGTTTTGGACACTGCCAGGGATCCAGGGGCAGCCACAGCTGCTCTGGCCCTGTGCCAGGGCCTCCCCACCCTCACAGGGGAGAATTTCTTCCTAATATCCAATCTAAATTTATTCTCTTGCAGTTTGAAGCCATTCTCTCTTTTCCTGTCACTACCTGTCCTTGGATAAAGTTTCTCTCCATTATGTGGCAGCAATTTTTATGTCATACACATGTAATGATGATACCATGACTTAACTCATGGAGCTAGTGGGTTCCCAAAACCAAGAAAACAAACTCTGTTAATGGTTTTGATTTTAGATACTGTAAGACAGTCATATTTAAACCAGAAATTTATATGGACACACACTTTTGACGTAGATATACACATATGGAAACTTAAGCAGGCTTCAGACAACCCCACGTTTCAACTAAAACTTTCAGACAACAAACACAAAGTCAAACCCAGATTTTCCACTGTATAAATATACTGCTTGGTTTAATATAGCTTCACGTGTCTGACTAAACCCTTTAAAACTTTATCAGCCCCCAGAAATTTTTGAGTTCCTGGAATTTTTGCAATTTGTTCTGCTGAAACTGTGAGTGACTGGGCACCACCTGCTCATGCCCTGTGTCTGAAAGGTTCCCAGCAGCGTGCTGCCCCTTTGGTGAGTCTCACAGGAACAGAAAGAGGCTCCTGATGATGCTAATGCTCATCTCAAACCAGTGTCTTCCTTCTCCTCTATTCCCTCTCCTTCCTTTGTACTGGTTAACAAAATGCTTCATCTGGGAAATCCACCACTGTGCCTGTTCCCAATGATCTGTGATGCCCCGGACAATGGACAAATGTCACTGGGATATTTTGCAGCTCCATTTGAAGACAATATCTCAGTTTATCTCATTAAATTATTTTTCTGAATTGTTGCCTTGCAAGGCTACAGTGTTTGTACACCGAGGCCTTGGTGCACTGGGAAGGGAACTCTTTTTAAAAAGCGAGGCTAATGCAAACACGGAATGCAAGAGCTTAAGCTCCAAATGCTTGTGTTTGCAGAATAAAAAAAGAACTTTGTTGTTAAACTGTTCTCTCAGAAGAGCTCAAGCTTTCAGCTCTGCTCCTCCAGAAGTTCCAATCAATTTGTGGTCCAAAGTGGCTTCTCCTTTTATAGGAGCTGGTCCCAACCCACACTAGTTTACAAATGAAATGAGCCTGACAGGCTGAAGTTCATCTTCAGGGAACACTTGTCCATATGTATCTCCAAGCCCCAGTTAGATGTGGCTGGTGGTGCCCATCCAGGGGAGCCTAGAATCGATGTGATCAGCAGCTCTGGAGGTGCTGGAGGTGTGCTACAGCCTCCCACACCTCCTCCTGCACTCATAGCTTTTAAATGGGAAAAGATTTTAAAGTCAATGAGCCAGTTTATTCCTTATTTCAGTGTATTTTCCAGCAGGTATCCTTGCAAATTGCAGCAGACAAAGAGAGATACAGACTGCAGGGATTTTGCTTGTCTGCCCAGGGGGGGCTGTGGAAACAACACAGAGGAAACTGTAATTTTCCAGCTCTAGGGGAAAAAAGGGAGAATTTAGCTTTCTAATACTCCCACTCACCTCCTTTCTAATGTTAACTTTGAAGAAAATTGCCCAGGTTTACAGAGCCTATGGCAAAACCGGATGGAGCAAAGTTCTGTCCGTGGGACATCACACCCAAAGTCACCAAACCCTGCTGCTTCAGGGACCAGGCAAGTTCAGCTGAAGGCCCTGTGCACTGTCTCAGGGGCCAGCTCAGCTCAGCAGGGGCTTGGGAACTTTCACACAGAGAAAATGGATCTCAGTCTCCAGCCCCTGGAACCCATTCTGCATTATGAGTAATTTTGCTTGGGGGTTTGTCTGTGTTATCTGTGAGATAACAACTTGTGTTGTAGCAGTGACAGCCAAAACATCAGAAGAACCAAGTGTTGGAAAAATGGCTGGGATGAGGCAGCCACAGCTTCTCTGGGCAATCTGTGCCAGGGCCTCACCTCTGCCATGGGGAAGAATTTCTTCCCAATGTCTGATACAAATCTCCTCTCAGGCAGCTTGAAGCCATTCCCTGCTGTCCTGGCACTCCAGGCCCTTGTAAATTGTCTCTCTCCATCTTTCTTGTAGGCTCTCTTCAAGTACTGGAAGGCCACAACTGGGTCACTCCAAAGCTTTTCTTCCCCAGACTGAACAATCCCAACTCTCTCAGCCTTTCCTGTTAGGAGAGGCTCCTTTTATCCCTTTGTACTTCTCCATGCTACTTCGTGACTTATCCCTTCCCATTAATTACCATTTCATTATCATTATCTCTTTGCAGTAACAACCATTCTTTCATTTCTGGCTCTCTCAGAACTGGTATTTCTTCTGGGCCTGCAAACCCATAGTGCCAGTGTTATGTAAACAGGCATTCACTGCTGCTCTCTGCCACACAAAAAGAATGTCTTATCTTTATTTATTCTTCTTTTGGAAGAAGCCAGGAGGGTCAAGATGGAAGCAAAGCAGAAACTTACCTTCTCTTGATGGTAAGCATTGCTCCCAGGAGGATAATCACAAACATCAGGAGACCAGCTATAACTCCAGCCATTTTCACCGTGCTGTCAACTTGCTTTTCTGGTTCCACTGCATTGGAATTTTGGGTGGAAGCTCCTTAAAAGATGGAGGGAGAGGAATGACAAGATAAAAAAAGAATTTGTAGGGAAACTGTGCAATGATCCACTTTAAATATTCATCTGAAAGCCTAACAACATATTTGCAATCAAATTGCAATAGACAATTGTCCATCTAACCAAATCTGCCTTTAATGAGGGCTAATGACAGATAATTCAGAGCAGTAATAGGGTGTAAAATCCCAGTGTAGTGCAAATGACCCTAATATTTTACTAAGTTATACTGTAATGGGGCATTTACTCTTCTGAAGCACTCAGCATGCACCCAGAAACCGGAGAACAACAGTTCCAATTTTAATCTCAAATAGTTTAAATGGACTTGCAGTCCTTACTCATTGGAGTAGTGAGCACAGTAACACGCAATAGTAATAATACTTTTGGCAGAAACTTTTTTCCCTTTAAAATCAGCTCACATTTGTGTTTCTCAGTGTATTGGAGGCCTGGCTTTTTTAAACATCCCATTAGGATTATACATGTAACAAGCATTAATCCAACACACAGAGCAGCCTCCACACAGAATCATGGAATGATTTGAGTTGGAAGGGACCTTAAAGCCCATCTCATTCCAACCCCCTGCCGTGGGCAGGGACACCTTCCACTATCCCAGGTTGAACCTTGGAGCTCCATCCAGCCTGGCCTTGGACATTTCCAGGGATGGAGCAGCCACAGCTTCCCTGGGCAACCCAATTCCAGTGCCTCAGCACTCTCACACATCACCTAATGTACTCCATGCATGACTTCTTCAGCCCAAACAAGAGAGCATAATTTCTACTTGAAATTATTTGGTTTTGGGTTTTTTTGGTTTTGTTTTTTTAAACAAATGAAATTTACATACCTGAAGAAAATCCCATATTTAGGAACATTTTTTGCACAGCATTTCTGCTCTTTTCTCCCTGTACTAACTGAGCACCTTGGAGCAAGCTGCCCTCTCCCCTTTGGCTGAGACCATTTCAACAGTGCTCATTACAGACCTTAGCTCTGCTGACTTCACCACTTGCTGCACAGAATATTTCCAGATATAGCTTAAGCCATTGAGCTTGATTTAGAAAGCCCCACAAGATTTGAGTCATGGCTACTCTAAAGACTAAATAAGCCTATCTTCATTATATTCCTGTTACACTTAACTACTCCTAAAAATATCACCACTGCAGTTCACCATGTTAAATGAATTCATGTTACATGAGATCCACTCTTATCTTGGCCTTCAACTTTGCTGCTGGAGTCAGCCAGATCTTCCTCTACAGCTTAAACGTGGTAGGGAAAGGGGATCAAAGGTGAACACAGAGGGCTGACATCAGAAGACCGTAATGTTTTGCTCTTTTAACAGCTCTGTGCTGCTGACCTTCAGGAAATCTGAATCACGTCTGTTCATGAAGTCATTGCTCGGGGAGATAATGTTCAATCAAATCCAAGTGTTGGTGAGACAGCAGCGTTACTGTCACTGTGGTGGTGTTTTGCCTCTTTGCCACATGTTAAACTGCATATGCTTTAAGAGATGATGCAGTGATAAAAGCATGACTTCATTCTCCTACAGCTGAGCTGTTAATCTAGTTTAGCCAGAGCAAAACACAATGTTTACCAAGCAAAAAGGGCTGGCTCTTGGAATCACATGTATAATTTTCAGCTTTCGCCCCTGACAACGCTACTGTTCTGCTGCATTCACCAATTTGCCCATTCAGTTAAGAGTTCACTGATAACTTCTGTGCTCACATGTCTGAAATGCATTAATAGGACTCCTGAGCATGAAAATAAAATAACGTGTCAGTTGCATATTTCCATCTTTATCTGACAACCTCTCCCAGAATCCTGCAGTGAATGTGTCCAAGAGGTGAGCTGTGCACCATCAGACAGGCAATCCCCGCACTGTCACACAACATAGGCAGTGAGAAAGGTACAATTTCTCCCTGGCAATGGCTAAAACTCTATTCATTTGAAGTGCAAGTCAGAATTACTCCAAATTATCCTTCAGCTGAGCTGCAGTTACTCCTATGACCCCAAATAGTAGGTGTTGGAGAATGGTTTTCTACTATAAACGGCACAGTCAGACGCCCCTCATTTTTGTACCATCTGAATACCCTCACGGCGTGTGAGCCGTGTAAAAAGAAATAAGGATGTGCTGTCAACTCCATCTTCTAATCCACCAGATTGGTTTGATTTCGCCAGGCTGTTGCTCGTTACTCCAGGCAATGTGTGGTCAGAGTGTTTTTATCTGATATTTCCCACCCCACTGCAGGCTCCTGCAGTTCCAGGAGGAGAAGAAAGGCTCATTATCCATCCTGACACCTCCACACCGCGGTGACCGATTCACTCCAATCTTCTGGGCAACTCTTTCTATCTCTCTTGGCAAAGGCCAACAATTCCTTTAGGCTACCAGCCCAACCATTTGTAAGTTGTCTCAGCTAATAGTGCCTAGGAATGGAGAATCTGACAGTGTCAGCAGATTCCTGGCTCTGGGATTCTCTAAGCCTTGCAATGAAACATTAGTGCAAAAGTCCACTGTTTTCCTGATGTTCTGGCATATCTTCCACGCAGATGCCCAAATCTCCTCTGCTTGCTCGTACTCCCACCTGCCCCAGCACCAGCTGTAGGTAAGAACATTCCTATCCCAGCAGGAGGAGCTCTGTGAGCTGTTTCTTGCAGGAGATGACTTCTGCTGCTCCTGACAGAAATGCTGTTTTAGAATTCAGTTTTGCTTCTCTCCTTTATAGAGATGCAGGATCTGAAATCCTCTGAGCACAGCAGCCCAGCAAAACTGCTCAGATGGCCATTTCATACAAACATCTTTAAACACACTTGCAAAGCTCTGCACTACTGTACTTGAGGGGCCACCCTTTTCCTTCTGAAAAACCATGTTTATATATTGCTGGCATTAAAAAGGAATGAAAACAAACTATAACTGTATTTTCTAGTGGTTACTTCAACCACATTTGCTGGAATGAATTGTTCCTTCTAACACAAGCTGGATGCTGGAATAATAAGACACAGAGCAGGTCACCACTGTTATTAGTGTGGGTATTTCAGTGGCACCCAGAGCCCCCACTGAGGTCAGGACCCCATTACTCCGCACCAACACGAAGCAGGACAATTTTCTGCCCTAAGCTTGCTTTCTTAATAAGGAAGGCAAATGATAGAAGGCAGTGCCAGAGGAGTGAAGACTGTAGGTCCCCGACTCCCTATCTGTGCCTTTTCTGCTCCACCAGGCTACTGCTCTAAGAGATACTCATTTATGTACTGTACAAAATGCACCATCCCAGGGGTCAGACTCTGACTTTCACAGGCATTCACCAGCACTCCATTGGTAGTCAACATTTTAGACCTTTCCTAGTAACCCAATTTACTTTGTTTTTCTTCAATCCCTTTTAAAATTCCCAGATCCAGCATCTTGCAGTGCAACAGAAAGCACAGGAAGCACATTCATGGGAGATACAGTTCTGGTGATGCTGCAGAGCTGCAAGGAGAGCAGGGCAGGGGCAAATAGCCAGTTTCCCAGAGCTGTCCAGCTCATCAGCCCATGAGAAGTCAGGTTTCTGGATCATCACACACTGATGGTTTAATTAAGGTTTTAATTAAGGTCTAATCTGGCCATGCTGCTGTTGATTCATAGAATCAGAATAAGCTGAGCTGGAAGAGACACATCAGGATGATCAAATCCAGCCCCTGGCCCTGCACAGACACCCCAGCAACCCCACCCTGGGCATCCCTGGCAGCAGTGTCCAAACGCTCCTGGAGCTCTGGCAGCCTCGGGGCCGTGCCCATGCCCTGGGGAGCCTGGGCAGTGCCCTGTGGGGGAAAACCAGCACTGGCATCTAAGGGAAAGATACCATGGCAATCTCTCTCCCAGCAATTTCTACACAGGTCTATTATTTGAAAATAAGCCACCAGATATAAAGCAACCTCCTCTGTGGAGGCACTCAGAAAAACATCCAGGAAAGAATGATTACTGAATGCATGTAGCTAAGCAGGGCTGAGAATACAAGTTTCTTCCATAAAATCTATTTCACAAACTGCAATTTGAAACATTCTTTACTTTAGGCAGCAATTACAATATTGCATTTAAAAAAATGACACTGCCAGGAAAAAGAATTCAAGAGATCCATAAGCAGGAGGAAAAGTCAGGTATTTATGTGAGATTTCCAGCTGGTGAGGCACAAAATCCTGCAATGGAAGTGGTACCACAATCACCAACAGCCAAGACCCTGCAGGAACAAGAAGCATCCCAAGGCTTAAAAGAAAAGAAAGCAAATAAAATTATTCTAAGGGCAGCTGGGTCAAGTACTCAGAATCAGGAAAAGGGCAATGCAAGTGTGAAGAAGGGAGTGACAAACTGAGAGAAACAACACAAGAAATGGGAGGTTCAGCCACCACCAGGTGACAGGAAAGACCCAGCAGGGGACAAGTCTGGCAAGGATGAGGTGTGGTTTCAAAATTGTAACACCTAAGAACACAGCTTCTTCAGAGAGAAATTCACTCTTGGAACAAAAAACAATCAGAAAAATTACTCCAGAGCATTATTTAACCCAGAAAAATTAGTGAAAAATATTGGGCTCCCAGTCATTATGCGTTGAAATGATCTGCACAATCAGAGTAATTTCTTTGCAGCACATAATGGCCAGGCAGTGGGCTGAATGTAAAATCTCCTAATAGACCTAGAGGCTTGTATTCAAAAGACAGCTACTCTCAAATCACTTGTAAACATGATTTCCTTTATTTATTTTTTTATCGTGCTTTCTGTGTGAGTGGCCTACAAATTATTAAAGCAGCTCTGCATGCAGCAATGTTTTCCCTCATGTTTTCAGTTCCTGATAATATCTGCCTCTGTAAAACACAGCCTGACGTGCAAACACAAGGGCAGACAGGTGCCTCCAGGAGTGATAACACTGAGGTAAAGGTGGAAAGGCACCTTTTTACATCCTGATGTGGAAATACCCAGCACCAGCCCAGGGTGCCAGCTGACCACACCCTCCAGCAGTGTACTGGGACTAAAAAAAATCCATGTGTGATGCTGGTGCCTCCATGTGCCATGAGCCAACAGAGTGGAACAGCTCATCACATCTGAAAGCCAGGTTCCACTTTGGCTATTTCTTTGTTGCAATTCACAAAAAAGTGAACATCACAATGAAGATCACCACACATAACGTCACTACACCAATTTTCCACCTCCAGTTATTGAAGCCTGCAAACGGCACAGGCTTAAGACTATAATGAGACATACTCATTTCTTTAACAAAGCTCAGAAGGAATAGACAGAATGATGAGAGCTAAAAGCTTTCAGCCATATTCTGAGTGCAGAAAGCAGCAAAACAAAGCAGTCCTGGAGAGAAAGACAGACCAGAATTTGTATGAGGGATTTTCAGGCTTGCAGGTGGAATCTGTAGGAGGATGAGGGTAAACACACAGTGAGGCATCAAGATCAGCACTGCCAAGCTGAATGAGAATTAAAAAATAGCTGTAAGTGAATAATTGATTCTGGAGATTCCAGGCAAATCCACCACAAAGGCTTTTCTTTTCTCCTCCTGTTTTTCTTCCTCTCTCTTCAGAACAGGAGCACTTAATTTGTGCTAAAGGCAGATATATGGTCCCCAAGAACAAGAAAGGTTATAACATTTCCCTGAACGAAGAGCTCAGCTAAAGAGAGCTGCTGGGATGCCAACAAGTGATGTGATGGTTCAGGGGGTGAGAGCAGTTTTAACTCTTCCCTTTTGCAGAACTGTATTTAAAAACTAGCTCAAAATTATAAAAACAGAAAACAGGTACAATTACCAATATGCCAAGTTCAAATTTACAGATTTGACTTAATTTTTGTAAAGTCTTAGACACAGGAAGATCAACCTTTTGACTGATACAGGCAAAAACTTCTCAGTGCCTGACAATATTATGGCTATATAACATTCACCACAATTATTAACTTTTGCCCCAGTCAGCCCCCTCTAAGCAGTTACCCTGCTCTCATCATGATTATTATGAAAACCCACACCCACAGTGGCTGCAGAAGCTGCAAAACCAGCGAGCAAACCCCGGGGTGGGCAGAAAGTGAACACTGAAACAAAATCACCTTTTGAGCCCAACTGGACAAAGGTCCTTCAAGCACCACGGTGACCTACACAAACCTGCCCTGCGAGGCTTCACCCCGAGCTAGGTGAGCAGCATGGAAAGGAGAACTCTCTCTCACAGCAAAAGCTCTCTTCCAGCAAACTGGGACTAGCTGGGCAGGGTAGGGAGTCTGTGTACACACACTCTACGTGTGCTGCATGAAACACCGGGACACTTCTGTGCTCTGCCAAGCTGAAGCAGCACCTTCAGGCATGTCTGGAGTGAGGGTTTCTCTTTTCCTCCACAATAATACTACAAAACAGTCTCACACCTACCTCGTGATTTTATCACATATCCTAATGCAACCATATCATTTTTAAATGTCCAGCTCCTGAAAAAAGCTCAGAAGCTCATTAATATCAACCCTGTTTCTGAATACTGGCTTATCAAAAAATCTATTTAATGGAGCAGGCACAAAGTATTTGTAATAGTCCTGGGCCTCTCATTTCTTTGGAAGTGTTTTTAAAGGACACTGACCATGATAACCTGTTGAAGAATTTTTGCAGGAGAACGGACACTGGGAATGCACAACCCAGCTTTCCCAGCATTGAATCAAGCTGAGTAAAGGATACACTATCTTTGATAACACCACGGAAGAAAGAAAAGAAACAACCCAAGGATATGAAACAAGGATGTATTGACCGCAGCACAAAAGAAATATAGTTTAGGAATTGCTGAAATAACAAGATAGTTCAGCAGCATGAAAGAAGTATAGTTTAGGAACTGCTGAAACAATAANTTCGCCTCCACAATAACCTGTTTATGAAAATCATTTTAAGTGATCTGCAATACCTTCTCAGTGGCTGACCCACCTTAGAAAGGATGTGCAGATATCAGGAAATGGAGACAAAAAAATCACCCAAGTGAGTTGGTGTGAGGCTGTTAAGGTCAGGAACACGAAACACCTCTGTCCTCTAAAACATGAGAGCCCCCTCCTGCCTCCCCTTGTGCACCTGCCCCCTCCTTGTGCTGTCTCTCAGCCCCTGTCCAGAAGAGGCATTCAAGGGACATTCAAAGAGTTCTTCCTTGCAAACTTTCAAGCAGAAGAGATGAAAAACAAGCCCCTAAATTTCATAAGCGAGGAATCGTCCAATGCTCCCTGCATTCAAACTAAGTAAAACAAAACCAAAGGAAATCTTTTCTTAATCTGACCTTCACTTGTGGCTTTCACATCTAACTACTGACTTCTCTTTAATTTCCTCTCCTTTATCTGGCTACCAATTTATCTGCAAAGAAAGATGAATGTACACTGGATCAGAGCCAGCCACGGCACATGGCCAAGAGCATCCTTTCCCAGCGGGTGGATCTTGAAACGGGACAAGAATCTCCACATGGTTCCAGGTAAATCCCTGCCTGTTTTGATTCTTGGAGGGCTAGAATATATTTTATTTTCATTTCTCCCAAGACCTTTCTCTCCTGAAGCTACCCAGTGTGACCTGGCAGTGGATGCTTTGAATTACAAAGGTGAGATTTTCACAGTCTCCTGTTGCTAAACTACCCCCAATTTTATCTTAAGCACTGTGCCTCTTCTCCCCTTCCCTCCAGCTGTTTATTTCGATTGAGGAGCCCAAGACTAGGGTCTGGAAATGCAGCAGAGCTCTGGAGTAGATAATGTCCTCTGGACACTGGGCTGGAGACCCCAAACTCAGTTCACTCATGGCCTCATCCCTTTCTGCACCAGGTTCTGCAGAATTCTAATTCTAATTCTAATTAATTCTAATTCTAATTCTAATTCAAAGCTGTGCTTTTAGCTCCCTGGGATAAGGGAGCCCCTAAGGGGATTGTGATACACAAAACTTGAGCTAAAAAATCACTTTTAGAAGTGAGAAATTTGTTCAGGGAAAAAAAACCAGCCAAACATTTTCATGCATTCAACTTAAAAAGTGTGATAAACTCCTCTGAAATAAATAGTGCAAAACAGAATAAACCTGTCAAAGGAATAATATTCCAGTGTATTAGAAGACAAAATGCAGTAACAAACAGATTTGAAGTGGGATTAGATCTGTTTAAAAAATACATTATCTCTCTACAAAACCAGAATGCATTTCAGGAAACAAAAGAAGTCTCTTCAATAAATTTGAGAGAGCAGGAGTTATTAAATGAACAGTTTTAATGTGCAGCAAAACTGTGTGTGAACAGCAGGAACCTTTTCCTTCCTCATTTCCCACTGATTTTTTGCAGTTTCCCCCCCAGCCCAAGACCTCCTGGTCCCATTTCAGACCCAGGTTCTGTACTGAGATCTCAGCATTCTCCCAGGAAGTTTCTTTCTTCCCTTGCTGATGCACTACAAACAACCAAGACCTTTTTTTCCAGTGCATTTGAACTTCTCAGTAATCCCAGCACTTTTCTGCCCCTGTATCATCACAGCTGTCCTGATGTGCAGTTGAAATAGTTGTTGGGTGAGGAAGTCATAACTAGGCAGGAATAACCATGCAGCATGGGGAGAGGAATATTCCTAGAGAAATGCAATCCATCTAAAAACTGAAAACCCAACCCTCCTTTCCCATGAATCTCATGTAACCCTGTCACATCCCAGCACTCATCCTGTGCACATCAGGCCAAAGCAGAACCTATTTCCACAAGCTGATGGGATCTCCTCTCTATATTGAAATTTTCTGGAGTTACAGATGATCCTGGTCCCAGTGCTACACGTGATGGCGCGATTTTATGGCACGCAGACCATCAAGTTCCTTCTGATGGAAACTGCAAAACCCTTCAGAGGTTCTGAACCTCCCCACTACGAGTGACTCGGTGCTGCTGAGGCTCAATCCTGCAGCATCTCTGGCTCCAGCAGAAGTTTCTATAGAAACTACAGTTTCTATAGTTTCTATAGTTCCTCTGTTCTTCTAGAGGCTTTACAGAATCTAGTTTTTCTTTTCTTGCCACCATTTCTCCGACAGCAGGACTCAGCTGTCTAAGAATAAGCACAATAATCAGCTCCAGAAAATGGCACAGTTCCTTTAATTGGAAATGCAAGTTCAGCTCTGTGCACGCTCAGGGGGAGACTCAGCCCGTGCAGAGCGGGATCCCTGGGGCTCTTCCATCACACTCAAGAGCTCCTGTGGAGATTTAAGAGGTGTTGAGCCCCCCAGCTGACCCTCAGCATGAGCAGATCTCCACCTTGGCACTGAAGGAGTGCCATGAAAGCACTGCCCCCCTTTATACTGAGGTCGGAGTAACTGTAAAAGTAATTTCTCATGCAAAACAAGTATTAAACAAGAAGTCATGAAGCTGCTCAGACCTCTGGAAGTTTGACCAGTTTTCCTTTTCCTGAACTGATAATCACCTGTGCTCAAGAGGCTGGGCGGGTTTCGCGTGGTCACCTGGTGTCTACCTAGCACTGCTAAGAACAAGCAAAATGGTTCCCAGGCAGCATGCACAAGAAAAACAAAAAAGGAAAAAAAATAAAAATGTGCCTCATAATGGTTATTATAGTTCCATCCTTTCATTTGCAAGAACTCACATTTTAAGGAAAGAAGAAATGAGTATTGGGAGATAAGGAACCATTAATGAGCCCTCTGCCTTGGTTTCAATTACACTGTGAAATTAATTTAATGCACTTTAGGAATACAAGAGGTAATCGCTCGCTCTTGGTAAGAGGTTGCAATTTTCTCTAATAAAGTGTCGATATAAATATGTTGCTTTAAGACAGGGAGAACAAGTCAGTTAATTCAGAAAGAATGGGACATTAAAACAAATGCTGTCAAGGAAACCAAATGGATAAAGCTATAAATAACCCATCTGAATGAAAACTGTATGGCAGAGAGCTGGTAAACTGGGGTCTAATTATAAACATTTTTAAAGACTGTTTTATGTTAATGAGATGCATCCAAGTGCCTAATGCTGTGAAAGATGACATTAGTCCAGTAATTAAAATAAATAAATAATTGAGTAGCCCATGTGAGGAGGGAAGTGGCAAGAGATCTGAGACCAATGAATCTGAAAATAAATACATATTACATACAAAAGGTTAATAATGGTTAACATGCTGGCAAAGCGTGGGATGGCTACACAGACTGGACAAACGCAGGGAGCTTTCTGATGGATCATCCAGCAAAGGCTGATGGTGAGTCCCTGCCCCTGGCCCTTCCCACAGCCAACACCCAGCCCTTCCATGGAGGCCCTGGATGGAGGGAATTGGGCTCAGTGGATGTGCTGGCCCAGCTGGGGACCTACTGCCTCTGCTTTGCAGGACCAGGTGCTGTGAAATGCTGATGCCACCCTCTCCTCCCAGCATTTAATAACCCAATACAAAAGGATTTGAGAGGTTTTTCTTGCCACCACAAGAATCAAGTTCATCTAACCAGCAGCAGCACACAGGGAACCATGTAGAGAGAGCACCACAGGAGAGCTGGGAATCAGCTCCTGCATGGAGATGGGCTGAACTGAAAGGGGCTGATCTGAGCAGCCTGTTTCTTGCTAAAGAGGAGGGAAAAAAGCTGGGAAACCTCCAAAAATTTTGTTTCAATGGACTAAACCACTTCTTAAGGAGTTCTCTGCTTTCCTTTTCTTGGTGTTGGGGCACAGACAAGAAAATTGCCTGGCAGCCTGCTGGAGGAGTGGAACAGCCCCGTGCCTCTCTCAAGTAATTAAAGCAGCTCAGTTTCTGAGCAGGTGCCTTGCAGCAACACCCAGGATGTGTTACAATCCCCCAGTAACACATGCCTAACACATTTCACTGCCTAATTACTCCCACACTCACGTTTAGTGCCCTTGTTAATCCAGTACTTCAAGAGAATACTTCCCATGCTTAAACACGCCTCGATCCTAATCTTCCTGTCACTGGTGTAAATCAGAACTCATTTCACTGGTGCTAATGGAGCTGCTGCAGTGTCAAATGTCTAGGAATGGGAAAATTAGGCCTCTATTCCAAAATGAACATTTAGTCTGGCACCAGTAGCATGTATTTCTTTTCTTGCATCAAGACAAAATATGGGGTTTTTTTTTTTCCTCTGGTACCAACTCAAAGCAGAGTTTTTAATGCTGAGATTAATCCTGACTCCAGAAAAGGGGTTTTCTACCCGATTCCTACCAAAGACACCAGAGTGGCACCCTCACTGGCAGCTCTGTTGATTCTGTTCAAGGCAGACTTCAGGTCTGCTCATTCCATCCTCAGAAAAACACCAATGCAAATAAAGGGGAGTACAGGGCAATGCCAGCAAGGATAATCAATACAATGAGCAGACAGAAGACAGCACGGACACAGGAGGTCATCTGGAACATCCCAGCTATCAGCCTTCGATCAGGACACGGTGTAATTACAGTTTGTGTCTCTGTGCATTGGCACACTGCAGAGAGAGGGCGGGTACCACACTCCTGCCCAGGGGCTGGTCCCTTTATCCATGTGGAGTTAATGTAGGGTGGGAATGCAGCCTCAGGACATATGGAAATCTCAAACTGTGGGAAAGCTCACAGAACCACTTTGTTCAGCTGCAGCTCAGCTGCTGGCCCTGCCCAGGTGCCAGCAGTGGCAGGTCCTGTGACTTTATCACCAGCTCTGCTCCTTTGGAGAGCTCAACCTGCCTGAAATGGGCCACAGCTGGGGCATTCCAGGGGCTGTGCTGAGGGCCAGGCACTGGGAATTACGGCACTGCAATTCAGAGTGAGGGCAAGAGGAAAAGAATTTCCACAGAGATTTCTGCGCTCCACGCAGAGGAATAAGATATCTACCTATAAATCAAAAGTGATATGAATCAAAAGTGATATGAATTGCGATAGCGAGAATAAACACTAGAACTACCATCATTTCTTGTCCTTTTCCATTCAAGTCAATAAAGAAAAAACCTAAAGAATAAGATCACCAAAAAGCAGCGGCTCTAGACATCCTCACTCAGGCTCTACCCATCTCTTTTGTATCTCTTATTGAATTACTCCTAGCAGGAGATTGTTTTTTAAAAAGAGGTGACATTCAGAAACAACAGAATGAGGGTGCCTCATTGACTGGGTGGCTCAGTGACTCTTTCTGGTGACCCAGCAAGGGTAATGAAAATTATCTCAGTTTGCAGAAGCCAACATAAGGTCAAACACTTACGGGACACTTGCTGACATACCCAAGTCAGGGAGTGCAAACAAAATCATGCCAGAACAGGATTTTTCAAGCTGTATCAGTTATTTTCTTTTGAATAGTCACAGAGCAAATCTCTTTCCCGCTAGCATGACAACATTCTTCCACAGCTCCAAAAAAATGAACAACTGAAATAAAAGGAACTACAGGTTTCCAAAAATGAATTAATCCAGCATCTCTGATCCCATGAAGAGGCTATGCAATTGGAAAAGCTTGTGGAGGTTCATTTCACCCAGTCCTGCTCTCGCTCTTTCTACCACCAGAAAGCCAAAATCAGGTATTTGAAATGGTCACATCACTACCAGCTGGGAAAACTTGGGAGGAAGGACACACATAGACCGAGACACACAGAATGTTTGTAACCCAGAGAACAAATTAAATAAAGATTTTACAAGGGACTTTTAAACGGGAAAGGAACAAGAGGATATGGGGAGCCACAGGTGAGGAGAAAGGGGAGGAATGGCTCCTCCTCCTCGGCTTTCAGTGGTGACACAACTGCTTACAGCCCCAGCAGTCTGCATTGCCAAGCCTGGGCAGGGGGAACAGCTGCACAGTGGGAGCCTCATGCAGCACCTGCCCCCCAGTGCCTGGCTGGCTGTGACAGCCTGGGGACATCTCCACAGGGAGACGGAAAAATCCTCTTCTGCTATCCAGTGGCTAATGGGGTTTCTTTGAGCCCATCCAACTACAGTGCAAGTGCAGATGCAGATGCAGAAGGGATCAGGAGAAAGGACCTTGAAGTCCTTAACTTCTTCTACAAATCAGAAAGGAGGGAAAAGAATGGAAAAAAAGTGGGATGGTGCCTCAAAGGATTTCTGGGTTCCTGCCAATTTTGGTGAACTCTCCAAAGCCTTCACAAGCAGCCATGCAGGTATTTCACATGGCAGCAGAGCAGCAAGAGCACGAGCTGGCAAAGCTGAGTTTGGGAATGGAGAGTCATCTGTAGCACAGCCCATGGCAACACCCCTGCATCTCCCTACAGCTCCTGGGGAGACTTCAACTTGTCTTGGGGAAATTTTTTTACAGCTACTCCTCTGTGTTACAAATAAATTGGTGTCTGACATCTTTTCTGGAAAAGCAGCCCCTGGGGTGATTTTGAAATCTTTAGAAGAGTTGTGAGAAGCAGCTGTAAACTGTAAGAAGGAGCTCAGACATTGTCACCACTGGTCCCTCAAGAGCTACACCTTGTGAGCCAGCCTGGGGCTGTTTGTCTGGGGTTTGCTCGCTGTGTGACCTGTCAGCTTGGTCTGTTCTGAGCTCCCCACAACGAAAATCAGGAGTGCTCTCTCCTAGTTTGTTCAATGACACCATGAAAATGCTGTGATGTAAGAATTGTGCCCTGCTGTGTACAAGGTTATGCTTACACGAGATCTCCTCTTATCTACTTTGTACAGTTGTGGAGAGAACAAATTGAATAGGAAGTTAATGTCACTTTTTCAGTGACGTTCTGCCAACAGCAAGAACAGTCCTCAGGACAGAAAAGCTGTCAACAGAATGAGGGGATGGAGGAACCACAGAGAATTATACCCTGCGTTAAAGAAATAACAGAGGCCACAAATATAGTGGAGTGGTCCTGGAAATTGTTGTTCTGCCTTTGCAATCTTCCTTTTAAAAAAAATAAAATAAAAGAGGAAATAAAGAGGCTGGTTCTTTGGCTAGGAACTGTAATCAAGTTGTGCCACCACTGCAGTTTTTACATTTCTGGAGTTGTGTTTTGCAGGAAAGAGAGACCCACATACCTTTTGTTGCCAGCCGGACACAGTTGATTTTTGTTTCCTGAAAAATAAAAAACACAAGAAAAATATATAGGAAAACATCACAGTGTGTAATTTGCCCATCTACAATAAACATACATTCCTTTTAAAAAGCTACTAAAAATATATGTATCTTTTCTTGCACTTCATCTTTGAAAACACCACCAACAGTTTCTGTTGTATAAAACACTCCACACTGTGGGACTTGCCTGCAGTTGGTTCTCTTAAGTACTGAAAAGTTGGGAGTGACAACACGTTTCTCCACGCTCCATGCATGAGTGATGGGTCCCACGTAAGTGCCTGATTAGCTAATAGAATTTCCCAGTTAAATGACCTGCTCTGTAATAGACTGACAAGCCTTGGGTCAAAAGTACACGCCACTGTACATCTCATTTTCATGCACCATTACTGCAAATTTTGCAAATTGGGTATTTATTTAAACACATGGCAAACAGACACCGAAGAAGTCATTTGAATATTTCAGCTCTCTGATGGATGTGGAGCAGACCAACATTCTGTGCTGCTGCCTCTGCCAAACGAGCTGTTCTAACAACCCTCACCACTGCAGCTCCTCATTGCAGAGCTGGGACAGAACCCAACGCTTTGTGCTCAACCCGCCCTGGAGCCTGCAGAGCTGCAGAAACAGGATTTGGAGCCGAATGTTGTATTTGGCTTCACAAACAGCCCAAACTCGGCAGCTTTCTCAGGCCACCTCGGCCGCAAGCACAACCTTTGTGCAGTCCCCAGCTCCTCATTGCACAGCCCTTCCTGGCAGGGGTTGCTGCTGTCCAGCCTGTGATTGCCATCCAAATGAGAACGTGCTGCTTGGTTAAAGAGCTGCCTCTGTCAGGCTCTAATCTGCTGCAGGCTTGGCACAGCACTTTATGCCTCTACACGTCTCAGGTGTAATGAATCCAGCATAAATTACTGTGTTAACAATGCTCCATTAATATGGATGCTGCCTGTGCTCTGGAAACAACAACCCAGCAAAGCACTGCTGAGCACCTCCTCCTGTCCTCAAATGATGGGACAAACCTTGTGGAAATCTGAATTTGCTCTTGGAGAAAATTGCTCCATCTGTGACAAATCCTCCTTGGCTGGAGCAGACACATACAGCCCCACTGTGCCTTTCTCCTCAAGCTTTTGTTGCACATAGGAAGGAGATGACTGCAGGGTCCATGCTGGGAAACACTGGGAATCACAGGAGCAATTGCCTCTGATCCCTTTCTATGTCACACAATCTGGATGTAAGCCACCCTGTGTGCAGTCTAAAATCAACAAGATACTTAGAAGGACAAACCCTCCCTTTGACCTTGCCTTCAAACTCTCTGAAGGAATTCCTGGAGCCCTGAGGACAAACCATGTCTATTTCCCAGCCACACATGCTCCAGAGTGGGACTGAAGCCCTGCTATCCCAGTAAACCAGAGACATCTCTTTGGTCACACCCCTTTGTCCCTCAAAAAGCAGCAACCTGCACAAACATTGGCACTGCAGAGCCACCACAGCTGCACACAGAGCTCCCCACTCCCCTCTGCCTCGTGGGTAAGGAGTTTGAATTGCCAGTTATTCTGGAAATCCAAAGTCTTTATTGCTGCTTGTGATGTATGGAGAAGGAAAAACACAGCTTTATTTTCAGAGCTGTCTCTGCACATAATGCTGGGAAACCAGAACTCAGAGAGATCCTGATGTAGTTTCTGATCTACAGCAAGGTGACCTGGAAAATCAGCAATGAAGAGTAAAATAAAAAATAACAAATAGGATTTTTGCAGTCTACAAGTAGGTGGACATTTGCACACATTTTGTTGAGGAAAATTTTCTGTGTATTTGTTGCTTTCTGCTGGCTTCAGAGTGTAACAGAAAGCTGGAGAAATTAGTCAGTGCTGGAAAAAGAAGAGTCTAGAGTGATCTCATCTGAACATGTGGGTATTCCTGCACGAGACCCTCCCATGGGGTGATCTGGGAGGACAGAATTTGTTCTGTGGGCAGCCGCATCCCCTGATGGCTGCATCGAGCGCAGCCACCGCTGCTGGAACTGGCTCGGCCAAAAGCAAGGGCTGGAGGAACAAGATGTGGACTTCAGAACTTCATTTCAAATTGCATCTTCTGGGAAGGAAAACGTAAAAGAACCTGCGCAGACACCAGGCTCCCACCTCCCAGGGGTGCTAAAGTTTAAAGACTTGAACTTAGTCCATATTCTGGATTGGGGCTGGATATTCTGTTGCTTTCCACTGATCACCCCACTGCTCATCTCTTTGGTGTCTCAGAAAAATGAGATCTCTTTAAATTTACTCTGTTTTTCTTTGGTTGATACTGAGAATTTTAAGATTGCATGTATGATTTTAACAACAAACAGAATAAATAAATACATTTCCCACCCAACCCCCACCCAATCCCCCCCAAACAAACCAGTAAAACCACTTTCCTGCAATCATGTTTGTTTTCTGAAAAATACTACTTTTGCTTCTAGGTGCTTTCCTGTCCACAGTAAAGATCATAGAATGTTAAGGGGCTGGAATGGACCTTAAAGTGCCATAGGCAGGGACAATGCTTTTATTTTCTTTTTTTTTTTCCCCTAACCTACTTGTCCCCTCTTTGAATTTGTACACATTACTTCTTGTCCTATCACTGCAAGGTGCTTCTCTTTAGCCACCAGCAAAGCAGGAATAAACAATGTAGGTAATTATCAATGATCCATCCAGATTGCTTAAAGCAATGGCAAGGAAAATAAATAAATAAAAAGATAATAATAGAAGTTTTAGGGGAAAAAAACCTCAAAAACAAAACAAAAAAATCCCCAAATTTCAGTCTCTGTGTTGATTCTGAACATTCTTTCAAATGCTGCAATGCTTAATTCCCATTTTATGATATCACAGAAGTTTTACAAGGCCTTAGATTCCTGCAACAATCTTAATGATGACCTGAGAGCCATCATATTCAGCATATCTGTTCCATACTATGGCTGAACTCACAGGAATAACTTAAATTCAGATGCCAGTACTGCTCCAGCTCTGTGTCACTGCTGGGTTAAAGCAGACATTTTTCAGCCAAACAGTAATGGAACAATGTAGGTACATTTTAACTGAGACACTGGAATAGGAAAACACTTCATGGCTACATTCTGCAGCCTTTGATCCAACCCTCACTTCCCAACATGCTCCACATCCTGAAAGCTCACTGCAGAATAAGCCCATTCACATGTCTACCTCAACATATTTATGGAAATTTGTTCTCTGGAACTTATTTACCTATGAATAAAAGAAGATTACGGTGTGCCCTCCCTCAAGGATGAACCCTGGCTGTATTTTTAAGCCCACACACCACAGACACATATGAGCACTGTGATTCAGGGTGCTGGCAGCCTGCTCCTGGAGGGAGGACCTGCACCTACCATCAGCACAACCTGGGGACCCTCTGGAGAGAGCCCTGTGCTGAGGAGCTGGGCAAGCTCACTCTGCCCACACAGCTCCTGCCCACAGCCTGGAAACTGCACACCAGGAGCCTGCTTTAGCATCCCCCTGAATTTCCAGGGCTTTTTAAAACATTCTTTTAATATAGCTTTATTCTTCCACTTTAGAAGCAAAGGAGCTGCTGCAGTCTACTAATTACTGAGGTTCCTAAATGCACATTTCACTCGAGTGAAATGGACGACAACAAGACAAGTTCTGCCTCTGTTTCTTCAGTCTTTGGATGGGAACAATTTTCTGCAGAAAAGGGCTACGAGGGCAGCAGGACATATGTTTATGTGACAGCTGCGTCTTCACAACCTAAAAGGCCACATGATCTTTTTTTTTCCTCCCTTTTCTTTTAAACTGACAGCTTGCTGTTTACAGACTATGAACAATGAAAGCAGCAAAGCTTTTTCATCCATCTGTTTTCACACCCACCATTTCTCCTTTCCTTTACTACGATTATGACTTTCCAGCAGTCAAACAGTGCTTGCCTTGCCTGAAGAGGCACCTGCCAGCACCGGCGGGGTCTGCTGTCCCCAGATGTGCCATTGGGGCTGCCCTACAACAGGCACAGCTTCATTGGGCAGCTCAAGGTGGGAACAGGCAATTTTGTCTGCTGCTGGTGCATGGACCAGACAAGGAACCACCAATCTCCCCCTTGGCCTCAGTTCCAGCTGTAGCTCCCCATGTCCCAGAGCTATCCATGGAGCTTGTTGGCAACCTGCTTCACACAGGGTAGAAACCATGGGTTTGTCCAATCTTAAGGAATTATTTTTTTGGTCCTCAAAAAATTTCACCCAAGTTCAGGAGACCTCTACATTGAGTGTTTCTTTTTTATCCCTTCACAGCCAGTGATTTGCTGTCTTGAAATAGGTCTGTGCAGGGTCAATGGACTCCCCTGTAATTTTTATTGCCAGCTTCAGGAAACTGCTATTTCCTTCCAGAGACTAAGCCAAACCTATTATTGCCTTTCCAATTATCAGCTTTTTTAAGTATCTGTGTCATTTGGAGAAGAGAGGTTTAACAAAGTGGTTGAGGCTTTTATTATTTACAATAGGAAGTTGTTTCAATGATCTGTAGTTGATCATTGGATACCCACTCCTCTCAACCTCTCAAAAATGAGGTAGGCTGGAGGAAGATTTTATTTATTATGCAGAAAACATTCAGGTCCACATCCTCTGGTCAACCAGATGTGGAAACAGGGGCTTACAAAGAGTGGAGTGTTTCCACAGCTGCTTTATTTCTGTGCCAGCAGCTCCAAGATGAGATTAAGGAGTGAATGTAAGTGGATAAACTGTACACCCCAAATCCTCCTGAACACAGAGCTCCCCGAAGCTGGTTAGTAGCTCACAGAAGCAATGCAGGCAGCCCTGGTGCCATTTCACCTTCCAGAGCATAGCTCGTGCTGAACTGAAACACCTCCCTGTTTTTTTCACGGCCATCTCCACAGGGATGAACGGCACCTCTCTGCTGGCAGCCCTATCCATACCTCCAAAATGTCCCAGAAGAATAATGCTGTGTGCTGTGAGTAGACCTGTCAGCATCAAAAAATCCAGCCTCAAGTCCCCTGATAATAATGAGCTGCCCGATTGTGCATGTAGTACAAGTCATTAGAGAGGCAAAAAATCGATAAGAATCTCGGCAGAGTCTATCATTCCCTCAAAAAAAAATAATATTCTCATTGATTCCTGCAGTGCTACTTTTCACAATGCTGGGTTGAAGACATCAGTCACCTGTTGGACCACCAGGCTGGCAGAGCAGCTGGCAGCACCCCCACATCATCCCCAGCTGTGTTACACAGGCCCCTGCTCATCTCCCATCTCGAGGAAAAACGACCAAGAGTTATTGATTGCCACTGTGCCATTACAGATTTCATTTTAACTCAATGAGGTAAAATGCACCTCCAGAAAGGACTTTTTTAAGGAGCTCTGGTTTCTGAGCTGCTCAAAAATTCAGGCAGGTTTCACACAGCAGCCAAAAATTCTCCCCATGGGAGCGTGGTGCTGGATCAGCAACCAGAGACCTGCAGTGAGCCAGATAAAGACCTGGGGACAATCAAACCTGCAACATCTCACTTTGATTATTGAGCCAGTGTAAGGATAAGAGAGGTTAAGGAGGAACACGGGGTTGTCAACCTGGCCTCACCTTTCAGAGGGATAAACACTGGCAGGGCTGGAGATTCAAGGGGGCTGAGCTCAAGGGAGGGTTTTCAGACAAGGAAATCTTCATGCTCTGTCAGGCAGCCATCTGTGGCAGGTGGCACCAGGACAAGCAGCAAACATCAGATCCCTACCTGGATGGCTGTGACAGTGTCTGGAGATCTTGCCAGAGCACAGCCAAGCCAAGTGTCCCCTCTTCTTCTGTGCCACCTCTGGTGCTGACTCCTTCTATCGACTAAACAGTAACTCATGATGCTCCTCACTCCCACAGCCACAAAACCTGGACTTTCTGTGTCCCCTTCCTCTTTCTCCCCTCTCTCACTTCAAACTCTGCCACATTTCAGCTCAGCATCTGGCTGTCAACAGTGCCTAGGAGGGAAGTTCACACGACTGGGAAGCATTTTGTCTAACAAAGCTGAAAACCTCTCTGTCTCACACGTGTTCTGCTCAGACTCCTGTCTGGAGGCAGCAGCACAGTGACCAAACTGCACCCAACTGCCCGAGAGATGGATCCAGCCAGCGACAGCTCCTTCATTCAGACCCTGAGACAAGTGCAACAGCGTACAAGGGAAGGCAGAAAAGCTCGTGATCTGCTTCTGCAGCAATTTGCCACACTTGTTTTGCATCCAGCTGTTAATTATGTTCCTTTCAGTGTAACAATCAGAGCTAATGGCTGCAGAGCAGACGGGAACACCAAATGAGCACAACCCTCCATGTACAGAGGAGCTCAAACAATGCAGAACTCCTACAACACTCCTAACCTCCTCCTAATCAAGCTTTTTGACCAAATCCAGGCTGTTTCTTCAAATTAAGCTCTCCCCAGAGCCATGTGTTTCCAAAGGAAGATGTTCTGGTTCACTGCATGAAGGCTTCTCATTGCAGGTTCCAGGTGTGCAAAGAAATTTCATCATTCCACAACCGTCAGTGATTAATGAAACTATAGAAAATCCTAATTAAAAAATGAGTGGCAACGTTCTGTTTTTTCATGTGGAAGGGAACATAAGGCTCTACTTCAACTGTGCTAAATTGTTGTAGCTTCAGGTTTTTTGCAGATGTGTCTTATCAAAAATCCCAGAATGGTTTGGGTTGGAAGGAACTTTAAAGATCATCCAGTTCCAACCCCCTGCCATGGGCAGGGACACCTTCCACTAGCCCAGGGTGCTCCAAGCCTCGTCCAACCTGGCCTTGTGCACTTCCAGGGATGGAAATGTCATGTTGCAGCCATAATTATTTGTAGGATTTTTTGAAGACCACCCAAAGCTGCTCAGGTAAAAGACAAGGAAAAACCCAGAACTCTTAAATACAAATGATACCTGCAAATAATTCTGGGAATGGAACAAAAACTTGCTATTTACAGCTGCAAAAGACCCTAGTGTTTGAAATGTGGGGTTTAATGATTTTACCAAGAAACAGAAGGGATCACAGCTACTCCTCTGAAGATCCATATTCCACTCTCGGACTGAAGATCCATATTCCACTCTATACTTTTACCCACAGCCCTACACTTTGAGGATATATAAACATATACTGTAGAAATATAAATTATCACCACAGGAGGAAATCGCTTTCTCAAACAGGAATTTACAGTGTCTGCCTGGACACTTCTCGTCCTGTCACGAACTGTGCGTTGTTGCATTAAGACTCTTTTGATTAATTTATGCTTAAAAAGCCCTTTAGAATCTTGGTCCTGTTAGGACAGCCCAGGCAAGTCATCCTTTGGTGAGTCCTTAGCAGCTGGAATGTAGGGTGAGCTGCACCCTGCCTGCTCCAGAGATGCAGGAAGAGCAGGAACACCAGTGCTGCCTGAACCCAGAATGCCAAGGGAAGCCTACATTGCCATTCACACAACCCCTTTATGAATATCATATTGTACTTGAGCAAATAAAGTTTCTTCTTCCCTGGGGATCCATTCACTGGCAATTAACTATCGCACGTGGGGGAAGTAACTAGAAACAGAGAGACATATACATATATTTCACAATTTCCTTTGTAAAGGCAAATCCAAAACTGAATTAATTGAGCCGAGCTGGAAGGAAACTGTATTGACTAGAAAGGAAACCAAGGTGAAAACCAGCACAGTGTTGAAGAGATTTTGTACTTGTCAGCCACACAGCTGAAGCTCTGCAGGAAAATGGTGATAAATGAAGGGTGTAAAGCACTAGGATGTGTTGTGAACACTCGTTGGCACTGCCAGCCTGTGAAACCATCACAGTCCTCTGCAATGTGCAGCTGCATTTCAGGTACAAAAGCCACAAAAGCCTGCACCATTCACCTTTGACTGATTTTTGTCACTTTGCTCTCTCAGGGGTGATATCATAGAGAGTTTAGCTATGTTAAAATTAAATTCCTGAAAGCACTGGCAAACATGCTAATAACAGCAGACTCTGCTACCCAGATTTGTGATGCCTTGTTAATGCTCTAAGACTCTTCAAGAGGCCAGAGAGAAAAATTCTCTTGTGTTATGTATTAATGGAAACCAACTGGGGAGCCAAAGGGGAAGAAGGTGATCCACTGAGGCTGGATGTGGCCTGAACACTGCTGAACTGACCTGAAACAGAAGAGGCAAAAGGTCACAAATCATCCTCAGCTGGAAGAGAAGAGGGAAGAGAGGCCTTCTGTTTTCCTGGGGTGGGATGGGGTCTGTTGTGGCATTGTGTGTTTGTCATTTGAGCCTGAGAATAGGGCAGGCACATTTCCTGTGCAGTCTGAATTTTAAACCCAATATCACAGAGCAAGGATATATAAAAATGTAGCATTCTAGAGGGGTAGGACAGACATGCAGACAGTCCCCACTGCAGTACTTGACTTACTCAAGCTGAAACTCCCAGCCACAAGTGCTGCATTATGATATGGCCAAGTGCAAGCTCCAAGGTAATCCAAATTCATAACATCTCCTCCAAAATCACAAGCACTGTGAACTATCAAGATACTGCAATTATGTCTTTTAAAAGCACAATAGCCCCTACTCTGACACTCATGCTTATGGAAGGATAAAAAAAGAGTATCTAAATTCTAGGCAGCTCATTTAGTAAATCACATGGCAACATGTGCCTTTGCAGAATCAGGGTCCTCAACAGATTTCTCATTGGATCTGAGCACCAGAAAGAGATTTGAGTGAAGGACAAGTAATGGCATGCTTGATTTTCATCAGATTTCTGTCAGAGGTTAATAAGAAGGAGAAGTTAAACCAGCATCCAATCGAGAAGGAAGGAGAATGATGAGGAGGACAGAGAGAGGCAGTCACACCTACAGATCCAGCTCAATTTTCCCTGCACTTACTCCATTGGCCTTGCTAAGAGCCTGGAAGTATATGCTGTAGCTTTTCAGGGGGGAAAGGGGAGCGTTCCAGTAGCCATTGTAGGTCTTGTTGTCACCCACGGTGAAGGGCTGAGTGACAGGAAGGTTGATGGGCTTCAGCTCGGCTGCAAAGTAGTGTGGGGAGTCCAGACTGGAGGCATTCTTGTAGCTCACGGGCACAGAGAAGCACTCAATGATGTCTGCAGCTCTCCGGGCTTTCTGCAGCTTCTCCTCCTTGACAACGAGCTGGTAGACACTAGGAGGGAGAGAGAAAGGTGAGATTAGAGACCCCAGAGCCTTGAATGTTTCCAGCACTAGAAGGACAAGAGTAGAGCAAAGTCAGAAACACACAGCTGAGGCGTGCCAGCAAGCACAGCTCTCGGCACACCAGTAGCAGTGGCCCCTAAAAGTCACCGTGTGGGCAAGGTGCTGGCCATGTGCTCTGTTGGTTTAGTTGAGTTAATCAGCATAAACCTTGGTGAAAGAGCAGATTTCAGTTATGTCACTCTTTAGGAAAAGGAGTAACTAATAAAATATCCAGTCTAGAATGAATTTTTAATGTGCTGCATGTTGGAAAGAAGATGGTTTCTCCTTCAGCCACCAAAGTGAAACATGAACTGTTTGCTTGGGCCAAACAGTGGCTGCAATGGAGGAGAGCACGAGCAGCTGGCAATGCTGTCAGGTGGCTTTGGAAACAGTTTCAGGGTGCAAAAACCTGTGTAGGGCAAAAAGAATCTTCTAAGAACATCACTTTTTTTGGGCCTCCCTCATATCTTGATGTCCACATAAGGACCTGGTGAGCCCCTGGCACAGGGCCCTCACAGAAGCTGTGGCTGCCCCATCCCTGGCAGTGTCCAAGGCCAGGTTGGACAGGGCTTAGAGCACCCTGGGATAGTGGGAGGTGTGGCAGGGGTGGGACTGGATGGTCTGTAAGTTTCCTTCCAACCCAAACCATTCTGGGATTCTAGGTTCTCTTTCTCTAGGATATTAGGATATCCTGCAATGTAGAGTTCTCTAATTCCAAACAGCAAGTCTCCTTCCACCTTCCATCCCTCGAGGACTGTTTATGTACTGAGCAGGTGGCTTTATAGCTCTCTCAATCCACTTTTGTTTCAAGAAACAACAACAACTTCTCATTTTCTCTCCGACTCTATGAAATGGTAATCCTTTTGGATTCCTGCTAAGCTTTTGGCCGTTATGATATATAATAGCAATCTTGTTATTTCTAGCTTACTATTCCAGGCTCAAAGAGCCTGCAAGGCATTCAAATGCACTCTGCTTTTTTTCCTTTACTCTTCAGGCAGCTAACAAAGCCCTGGAGTTAGACGCTGCTACAGCCCAGGC
>VZRR01000049.1:467135-575725 GCA_013398015.1 Oreocharis arfaki | reverse complement strand
AGGCCAGGTTGGACAGGGCTTAGAGCACCCTGGGATAGTGGGAGGTGTGGCAGGGGTGGGACTGGATGGTCTGTAAGTTTCCTTCCAACCCAAACCATTCTGGGATTCTAGGTTCTCTTTCTCTAGGATATTAGGATATCCTGCAATGTAGAGTTCTCTAATTCCAAACAGCAAGTCTCCTTCCACCTTCCATCCCTCGAGGACTGTTTATGTACTGAGCAGGTGGCTTTATGGCTCTCTCAATCCACTTTTGTTTCAAGAAACAACAACAACTTCTCATTTTCTCTCCGACTCTATGAAATGGTAATCCTTTTGGATTCCTGCTAAGCTTTTGGCCGTTATGATATATAATAGCAATCTTGTTATTTCTAGCTTACTATTCCAGGCTCAAAGAGCCTGCAAGGCATTCAAATGCACTCTGCTTTTTTTCCTTTCCTCTTCAGGCAGCTAACAAAGCCCTGGAGTTTGACGCTGCTACAGCCCAGGCAGGTTTGCTGTCTGTTTAACACCACTCACACACTTGACAAAGAGAGATAGGGCTGCAGTCATTTTACTTTGTGTCAGGCTATTCAGATGTGCTGCCCTCACCTGTCTGTGTCAGGCTGGGCCTTTGTTCAGGCAGACAGGGGAGATCGATTCAAAGATTGGGACCAGCCCGCAGTGTATCATTGTCCTGGCTTTCACAGGCTCATTGTTGCAGAAAGATTGGTCTGGGAAATTTCTAGCATAGCAATAGCTCATCAATGCTCCTGTGGGAAGTGGAGCTCTGGCACCTCCAGCACGCAGGAGTGAAACAAGCCCCAGCTCCTGCTTTGAATTCCCAGCTCCTGGGGCCCGTGGGGATCTGGCTCGTGCTCTGCTGACAGCGGGGCGGTCAGGGAAGCGCTTGGAAACCATTTGGCTCCCACTGCTAGACACAATCCCAGCTAATCTGTACAAGCAGGAGCAATTTATGAATTACTCAGTACTGAAGCTCTCCTTACACTGGCATTAGCTAATGTAACAGGAGCACCAGCTGCATGGACTGCAGCCTTTAATGATGTCCCATCAGCATTTTGGAAAGCTGTCTTCATCCTACAGTTCATCAGAGCCTTTAGTAAAATATTTCAGACCTTCTCCGATATTTATTTTACAATTTCAAAAAGACAAAAACAGGTTTCCAAGCAACACTTGAAGTATTACCATTGAGGACGGAGTGGGAGCTGTCAGTAAAAGCCTGTTCAATACAAACCTCCTCAGCTCAGCAATAGCAACTCTTAGCATGCTGGTTTGGCCACTGTTTACTGAGAGTGTACATTCGTATCCTGACCCTTCTCTCTGGCAATAATTATATACACTGCTGAGAAAGTTTGTCGTTTTGTTTGTAAGCCATGTGCAAAATTGTAGCTGACACTTTTACAGACATTTGCCACATGCCTTCTAACCTCAAAACACTTGGTTTCTGTTTCACCCAATCCCAAACACTTGCCTTTTCTTCTTCTAGAAGATGTTTCCTTTAGGTACCTACACAAATAGGTATGTACAGATGTCTTAGGTTACAAGGTAAGTTGTGCCCAAGAGTATGTATTCTATCACCATCTTCATAAGCTGTTAAAAGCTGGTGGGGCAGTGTTCCCCATCTCCTGCATGACTCATCCCTGATAAACTCTGGGGATATCTTCAATGGGCCAGCTGTTAAAACCGGGTGGGGCAGGGTTCTTTTATCTCTTCCATGACACCTCCCTGATCACTCCCTCTGGGGGATATCTTCTGTTCCTGGGCCACCAAGCCTCTCTGCATGACTCATAAAATTACATCATCCCATTGTGAGATGTTCTGCCCCAGGGGAGGAACCAAGCATTCCTACCCGGATATAACCTGGGGTTTGGAACACCACAGGCAGCCCTGACCTACTGGATTCCCAGAGGACAAGAGCTATATAACCACCCCTGGACCTTCCGAGGAAGACCAGACCCTTCTGCAGGATCACCACTTCAACAGAACCACATCCATCACTTCAGGAGGGCTGCAGCCACCATTTAATCGGACTGCTACCACTGCCCTGCCCGACAGGGTGTCAGGTTGTATCCTGACTCTGACAGTGTTCCTGTACTATTGCATTTATTTTATTTTTCCTGTTAAATTGTAGTTCTGATTTTGAGTCTCTCACTGGTTTGCTTTCAAACTAGTACAGTAGACATGTATTAATCTCCTGTCATCCTACAAAGAGGCCAAGGACTCCCTCATCCTCCCTCCCCAGCCTAAGAGTGGCACTCATTCTCTTGGTTATCCCACTTGCAAGCCATGAACCCATGTACTGTCTGTCTCTGGAGAAGGGGGAGCTCCCAAGGACATGAACTGCCAGGTACCTGAACTCCTTCCCAAATCATTCAAGCACTACAGACACTTTTTTTATCACGAGCAGGAGTTTTGACAGATACAGAACCCAGTCACAGATACTTTTTAAACTGAACCCAGTCATTTTGCCTCTATTCTTTCACTTTTTCTCTTTCCCACTTAGCTATTGACATACTTCTTCCTTTCACAGGGATAACTCACTCTTGTAGTCACCTGAAATTTTACTTTTAATGTTTATTCTTTTGAAATGAATCAGGGTCCCACTGGAAGCACAACTGTGTGTTCATGAACATTCAGCTGGGGTGTAACAATTGTCCCATTCGTGTTCAAGTTAAAATCCTGTTCATCTCCTGCTCAAACACTGCCTCCTTTCCCTTGGAACAGGTACCTGAGCTAGCACTGCTGTCATTGCTCCCTCTGGCGAAAAAACCTCTGGTGTCCCTTAAGGTGGGGCACTGACTGCTTTCATGGCATGTTTCTGCTTTATACCCCAGCTCACACTGACTGGCACAGCACCCTCCTCTTTGCTGTGCCTGCTTGCCTTGGGGTCCCTCAGTCTCCTCTGAGTCTGGTCAAGAGGCCACTCTCAAAGGAAGTGGTCAAGCAGCCAAGAGCATGTCTGAGTCCAAATCCTACTTTGGGCTGAAGATTATCACTCTGAGCTCTGGTTCTCTTACCAGTTACTATGGGTCTCACTTTCTGTTTTGATCCCAGTATTTTGATCCGTCTAGACCCTCGAGGAGGGCAGGATTCCCAGTTCACCCTGGCAAGGACACAGATTGCTACAGACTCTTTTTTTTCTCCTATCACTGTTGGTTTGTTTTTTTTTCTTTTGAGTTATGCTCTTCTCCTCCTGTTTTGTTTATACCTAAAAGCAGAATTTCCCTGCCTGCCTTTAGGTCATTTTCAGAGACCAGCTCCTCTGCATTAACCACAGAAGTGCTGCAAAGCACAGCAAGTGCTTCCACACCTGCATTGAGGTGCTCTTGTAACTTGGAGCAAATACCCACCAATCCTACACCCAAATGGAGTTGCTGTGGGAATTCTGAGTAGAAAATTTCCAATTACCCACCCTAAAGTTTAGCAAGCCATCTGCATCACTACAACATTTCTCAAAAGAGTAAAACCAATCCAAATTTGCTCAGAAGATGGGAACTTGGTGGGATACACCACAATCCCCAAGATCGTGGCTGGGCACCAACTCAGGGTAAACTTGGTGAGTAGGATCTGCCCTTCTGGCCTAAAAGAGCCCTTCAGCTGCACTCACATCTCCAGGTCAGGGCTGAGCAGGGTCCACCCTTTGCAGCTTGCAATCCCTGACAGTTCTGTAACACCAGTGCCGTTACAGCTGAGGGAAAGGAGGAGCAGTCTTCCAAAAAGTGGAGCTGGACGGAAGGATAAAAAAAGCAATGGGAATAAGGAGGAGATATCCAAACTATTCTAAAAGCTCTTATTCCATCTACCAGGTAGGCAGTAACATGGATCTCCTGGGGCTCTCCCCATCTCAGGCTCCAAAGCTGCTGCTCCCAGCCAGTACGAGCTACCACGGCTTTCCTGGCAGCAATCAATACCTCGGCTGCAAACGCCCAGCTGGATACCAGTGTCGGTGTCATACAGAGAAATGATATTGAAACAGACAACAAAAACAGAGCATTAAAACTCCTACGCGAGATAACAACTTCAGTGCCAGCGAAGTGAAAGATGATACAGCCACACTAACTCCTGCATTCCAGTTTTTAATGTCAGGACACATTTGGAAACACTGCAGTCAAACCCACACATGTATGTGCTGCAGGGCAGTAGTAGCAGGGGCTTTGTGCTCCCAGTGCCACTCCAGCCCACCCTGGTGCAGCCAACTAATACCCATAAAAAACACCAGGGGACTGCTCTCCAAACATCCACAGGCTCTGCTCTCCAGAGAGCTCTCGAGAGATTCTCAAATCTGGGCCACAAAACAAATGCCTGACCTCCTAGAAGGCAGGGAGCTGACTGCCCTGTGTGCAGCTGCACACTCTGATTAGAAAAGGAGGCCCAAACTGGGTTCCTTTATAAATTTCAAAGGTCTTAGATAGATTAATCCACATCAATTTAATAGAAGCTTTTTAAAGTTTTTGACAGCTCAGCTGTAAATCACTGATAAAAGCACCCACCAGAATGGGCCACAGCACAAATGTTGTCTGCAGAGGAATGAAAGGTGCCCTTATCACCATCTACAAGGTAATTTTTTAAATGATGAGTTCCCTATTTGGCGTGAAAAAAAATCAACATTCCAAGTCACAGCCCATTTCTGTGATGGAGATCTCTCTGTTTGCCTCAGGCTTCTCCTTTCCCTGCTCTTGATTTCTTTTTGAGGATGGACTGAGACAACACTTGTCCACAAATTAAGTATTTAGACCAGTCTCAAATTCTGAATGTAGGATGTGCAGGAATGTGGGGAGGAAAAGCTGAGTCAGAGCTCTCCATAAAGCATCCAACATCTGGCCCGTGCACTTTGGTATCCTGGCACATGAACGAGGTGAAACCTTCACTACACCCTTGATAATGCTGGGGCAGGAGAAGGAATATAATTTCTTTGTAACCTTACAGTGATCCACTCACCTGAATTATTTAAGCTTAAAAGAAACAATGTTTCAGCAGCTGAATACTCCCTCTGGACCAATCTCGTTATTAAACTTTCCTTCACATCATATAAAGATTTAATATATTTTCATTTAACACATAAATTTATTATCAGCCATATATTATTTCCAATATTATTTTCTCCCAGGGACTAAAAATAAGTGGCAATTAGTACGGCTTGATCTTGTAGTGCATTTTTTTAGCAGACTACTGCGAGCAGGTTTTGTTGTTCATCCTACAGAGAACAGGAACTTCCCACTTCTAGCTCAAATGAACACATTACTTTCAGAAAAACTTCGATAGGCTACAGGAAATAAGAGGGTAGTGGCTTCCTTGTTAGTGGTTATTTTAATCCAAAGAATGAAGGACAAGAAGCAGCAAATGAAGGAAGGATAGAAAAGATTTGCACCTCCCCATGTGGGATGTAGCAGCTGACATGGAGCTGGACGTTGAATTTCCACTCCTGCACATATCCTATGGAAGGAACAGATCCAGCTCTTCCAAAAAGGCTATCCAAAGCCATGAAAATAAACCCCAAATCCCGTCTGATCCATCCACAAGGGTCAGTGCTGCACAGAGGTAAAGAAAAGGCATTGGCAGCACATGAACAGGGAGAAATGCACAATAAGCAGAGGGACCAGCAACCACGCCAGCTTCTTTTCCTTTGTGGACAACACAAGAATCCAGCTACAGATACCAAGCACAAGATTTTTTATCATCTGGTTTTTCCATTTAACTTGTGATCCTGTTAAATTTGGTTGAGCCAAAGTAAGTATATCTATGTATATCCATGAAGGTTCATCACATTTATTCTGACAGCATGGAGCCATCTCCCAGGATACTGGAATGGGAGAGGGTTTGATGTGTTGCCTGACACCCACATTTAGAATTCAGATTAGCCATTGGATGTGCAGATGCTTGTTTTATGGCCAAGCTGCCTTCAGTGATGCACGCTGAGACAGAAGAGTAACATCAACATCTTTATTTCCCCCTCTTAAAGATATCGAGATAAAAGCCTGAATTCTGCCACAGAGATAATAAGGAATAAAATAAGGGGAAATTTAAAGAAAGGTACTCCATATATCAGGATTCTATGTAGTTTACCCTAAAAAATTGTGACATTAAACTGTGAGTGAGATCTTTCTCACAATGTGCCTGCAGCCCCACCATGAACCTGCACACGGGGGATTTTGTTAGAAATTCAGCACAAACTAAGCCTAAAAAGCTTTATATAACCCACATTCTCCTAAAATGTACAAGAACTAAAGGGATAACTGCCCTAAAAGGCTGATGCTGGGACTCACTGCTCTGAGCACCCACTGCAGCACCGCTTTCCTTGGGCTCCAAGGGTGAATAGCTCCTGACCAGGCACCTCCTGCAATCCAACCTTCAGGCACCCAAGAGCCGACTCCACAGACGGTTTCCAAGTGCTCAAAGTTTTCTGGGTGCAAACAGGTGCCAGTATATTCCCGAGAACTGACTTACTGCCTTCACATATTCTAAAATGTCACCCTCAGTACCTCCAATAGCATTTTTAATTAGAATCTCTGAAACCAATCTACAAACCATAATGACCTGCATTTCACAGCCACCTAGGATGCACTGACAGGACCCAGTGCTCTGTTCTGCAATTTTCTGTCTATTTCAGAACTGATTCAAAACACATAAAAATCAATTAAAGATTGCTGCTGTTTCCATTGCACTCTGGAACAGCCCCATGTAGAACACAACCTGCTGAAGTGAAAGTTTGCTTTCAATAAACAGTTTCATGCAGAAAATAGGGAAAGAAAAGAGATTGTTCTATGGTGTCATCTCCTGGAATATGCTTGGCTATTCGAAAGACTCAAAAAGTAGCCCATTATGAACATTGGGCTGCACTGTCATCAGTCATCTTGCTCGCATCTGCAAAGCATTCACAAAAATAAAGCTGATAATAGTGATGCTACTTGAGGAAATAGTCTCTCATATTGCAAAGTTATTCACACCACAGCCTTCATTTTGAAGTTATTTTTGCATGTTCTTTTAACAGTCATTTAAATTAAACAACTCTTCTACTACATTCACTGAAGTTGAAGAATACAAAAAAAATATTCAAATTCAGCCAAATTTGTAAAAAATGGCATAGGAAGAAGAGATGGTAATTACTGTCATTGCTATGAAAAAAACCTGCTGAGATAGAGCCAATAATAATGAAATCCATTTAATAATCAAGAAGGCTGGGAAGAGAGTCTCTTCACATTTTCTTCCACCTTCATATTCAGCCATGAACCCAAGATCTACTACCAGGGCATGTCAGACCCTGAAATTCATGAAACAAAAGGTAGTGATTTCACACTCAGATAAAACCATTTAGAGTCAGGCTTTTCATACAGGTATTCTTTTATCCCTAAAATTTCAAGCTTTGTTAAATTTCTCTCGTGATTGAAATGGGCTCTAGGAAAAGTGAGGAAGTTTAACAACTGCATGGTCCTTGCAGAGGAGAGAGAGATGGGCCTGTGTTGTCCCCAGGCAGCAGCAGGAGCTGTGATGAGCTGCCTGTGGGACAGGCAGTGGCATCTATTTCAGCAACTGTGCACTGTGTCAAGCCTGAAAACAGCAAACCCAAACAAAACGTTTGTATTTGCAGAAAAGCACCCTGCCAGTGCCACTCTAACAAATGCTGTCTTTGGCCAGGATACTTTGTCTGAAATTCCTTTGCAGTCTCACTGCAGCCTCACACACAACTCCCCCAGCTGACTGAAAAAACGAAAACTCTGTTGTGTGGGGGGGTGTTTGTTTGTTTGTGGGTTGCTTGGGGTTTGGGGGTTTTTGGTGGTGGTTAGGTGGGGGTTTTTTTGCAAAAGAAGTGACAATGTAATGTGAAATGTTCCATGACCTTCCTAGGTTTTATCCTGACAGACCCCTCGGGTACAATAGTAATTATCCCACTGTTGCAGATATACAAAGAGTGGCGTGGGGAATGTGACTCTGCCTGATTTCACAGTATCAGTTGTATGTAAACAAATCCACATGTTCTTGTCCAATATTCCTCCATCCCCCCACCAGCCAGTATGTCCTGTCTAATGGAGTCTGGAGTATCCAGCCTGAACACATGCTGCTCCTACCAAATCTTTCAAATCGGGAAAAGAAGGAGAAAAATGTGACTTCTGGGCATCACTGGAGATGTGACCTGCAGCAATGAAAGAGGAGCAGACCGTGCTGGGAAAGATGTGTTTGGAGATTGGCTCTGTCTTAAAATTGCACCACACAAAAGATGGAACAGAACCATAAACACCAGTAACAACATTGTGATGTCTTGAGAGGCTACCTACAAACAGAGACTAGACAGGAGTAAGGGAATAAAGGTGGATATTTATTTGAAGGGCCTTCACAGGCACACCCTGGGGAGCCAGAGGCTGCTGCCAAGATGGACCCCAAGGTGGACCCCAGGTCACGAGTTCTTCACACTTTTATAGGTTTGGTTCATCTGCATATCAGGGTTAATTCTCCAATTAAAGCTTCAGTTAATGATGGAATTTCCCCAAGCTCACCCCCCTTCCCAAGATGGTGGGTTACACATTTTGGGCCCAGGACAGTCTGGGTGTCCTTGGAGAGCCTGGAGAGGGTTTGTTGTGCCTGCCTGGCCTGAGAGAGCAGCAGCGAGCAGCTGCAAGGAGCTGCACAGTGACACACCAGGCAGGGCAGGGCTTGAGAATATCAAAGTGAAAACCCAAGGCATCAATTGTGCCAATTCTGATGGTTTAAATAACAGAGCACTGAGCACCCTGGGATAGTGGAAGGTGCCCCTGCCCATGGAACTGGGAGAACTTTAAGGTCCCTTCACCCCAAAGCACCCTGTGATTCTCTATGTGCACATCTAAACACCCCTGTGTGCACCTATGTGTGTACTTACACATAAATACATCTATCAAAATCAGTGTTTCCAACCTCAAAATGTTCCACTCACCATGACTCTTCTCTGACTGAAGAGGCCACAACACCTATGGAAAGGTATCCAAAAATCCAAATACTCCCATTTAGCTCTAAGCAACTCTGACCATCACAACGGCACCTGTCCACAGCAAACAGGTTTGTTTGCACACAACACCTAAGGAGTTGTCCAAAACACAACTGTATTCATTGACCAGAAAGAAGGATTTGTGTACTTAAAAGGCCATTTTTCCCAGTTGTATCATTTGGCCTAATAAAAGATGCAATTCATCCTCACAGAATGAACATCCCCTGCCCACCAGAACGCTGCTCGTGCATCTGTTTACTTGTACATATGTCATATTATGTGTACTCTCTTAAATGCTTTAAATTCTCTATTTAATTCTCTCTTTAGTAAAAAATAAAAAAAACCAAAATAAAGAAGGAACCGGAGGGCATTTCAAAGCTCTGTGTTCCATTATCTCAATCATCTCCATAAGCCTGACCTGGCTTGCAACCCAGATTAGCTGTAATAGCTGCTGCTCCCCAGTGGAACTGGCCCAGTCCTTCTCTCCAGTTCAGTGCTCTTATCTGCTGGCAGATTAAAGATAATGAGCACAGACAGACACAGCTTTCGCTGCAACAGGAGCTGATGTGAGTGGCTTTGGAGGTGTTTCTTCCCTCCTGAGCCACCTGCCATCTGTTTCATCTACAAAAGAAGCATCAAGCCCAACCTCTGTTTGTTGATGTTGCTTTGTATTAAAGAGGCATCGCTGACTGAGGTCCTGTCATCCTCAGCGAGTGCTGGTTTACGACCAGGAGGATGTTTCAAGGACAAGAAGAGCCAAAGTGGTTCTTGAACAACCTGCAGGGCAAGGAGAGACCGTGGCAAACCCTTACTGGGACTGTCCAGCATCTTCTGCCATGTCCTTCATAAAAGCAGCAGCTTGAACAAGAGGATGGGGATATTTGCATATATTCTCACTCAGAATTAATTTGGGTTTTTCCAATGGCTTCCATCACATTAGGTTCATTTGGATGCAGAAATAATCTAGCAGGAAATTCAAAGCTTTCTGTGCCTTTTCCACAACCACAACTGCCAGGCTTTGCAGGGAAAACCCACACAGAAGAACCTGCTGTCTTTCTTACTAGAAAACGCTAGAAAAATACTTTTATTGGTGTCATGTCTGTTTAGATATTTTTTAAATTAAGAGGCTAAGAAAAACACTAGGCAAAGAGAGGGAACTTGCCCTGTTTACAACCTTCTGATAAACTTCATTACTGCACAAGGTCCATGCAGTCAGGTAGCTACACCCAGTCCTGTGGCCAGTGTGCAATGATGATGAGCTCTCCTGGGGAAGGCTAGCACAGATTTTCAGCACCTGAAGCTTCAGGAGTATCCACCAGCTTCTTTCCACCTTTTCTGGACATGTTTTGCTTTTCAGAAAGTGAAAAATTGTCATGCTTCTGACACCAGGGAGAGATCTGAAATGACGCCTTCACTACAACATCTCCTGCCCCAGGATGAAGGGAAATTGAGGGCAGAGGGAGTGGGAAAGTCCCAAGGATAAGAACTTTTCTGCAGCAATTCTTCCATAAACACCTCCCACCCACCACAGTGGGAATGGGACAGATTTAAACATGAGGAGATTGTGTCTGACAATCCTGCAGTTCACCAACTCCCTTCAAAACTAAGAGTATTTTTTACAAAAGAGAAAACATTACACATAGGCTGTATCCTTTGGCAGGAAAAGCCCTCAACCTGCATCAACATCAGCTCCTGCAGTTCCTTAGGGATCTGGCAAGGTGGGCTACAAGGGAAGTCAGCATTTCCTCCTCCATTTCAAACAGCATTTACTGTTTGACTTTCCCACTAGAAATACTCCTCATTCTGCCTCTCTCCTCACCTTCCTCTTTTGCACCATGACGACATTGAATTACACCAGTCCTGTTTCCCTTTCCTTTTGCACTGCAAGCAAATCCTTCACCCTTCCTAGCTCTGCCTTTTGCTTTGGGAAACCACTGTGCAAGGAAAGCTGAAATTATGGGGAGGCAGAGGAGCATCATGGCTGCAGAGGTTTATTCCTGAGAATTGTCTGGCTGCATTTATGATAATCCCTTCATTCCATCTGCATCCCACGCACTGGTGCAGCAACCCCATTTTCTACTTCCAAGAAATTATGCATTCATTATGAAGGAAATTAACACCTCAAAGCAAACTATAATTAGGAATTCTTCAATTCAGTTTATGCTTTTTCAATTAGGCCCTCTATAATTTTAATCACGGGAGCATTAACATGTTTCCGGAATTTATATACCTGTAGTATAATTAAATCCTGAAATGCCTCAGTCTGCAACAGCAAAGCAGAGCTTGCTCATCTTGCCTTTTATTGTGTTTTTGTGTTGTTATAGACACATCGAGGGGCACCTGCTTGTGTAAACATCTCCTGCCACGTGCAGCAAAGAAGAGCCCACTTGTCCTCTGAACTCACCACCCTCACTCCTGGGAGAGGCACCGCTGGCTGGATAAAGCCTGGGCACTGCTCCTGAGGGGATGGACAATTGCCAGGGACTTGTGCTCAGACTCATCCCATCTCATTTTAAGTGCCTTAAGGAGCTGCTTCAATTAAGTAAATCATCCTTGATGATCCTCCAACAGAGCCAAGGTCCTTCCTGTGGGCTTCCCACGCCTGAGCAGCTGCGGCTCAGCTCAGTTCACTCCATTGAAGGGTCTCATCCAAAAGCTCTCACAGCCTTGGCACTGCACCTCCTGGAAGTCAGACTTTCTGATGTTTAAAATCTTTCACTCTGGTTGTTATCACCCTTTCCTTCTGTGACAACAAGGAAGGGACACAGTGGCTCTGAGCTGTGAAGCAAAGAAATGTCTTGGGAAAAGAAACCTTCAAACTGGCAACCACAGGTATTTTCTCCTGTTCCCTCATCTAACTGGGTGACAGGCTGATGTGAGGAAATGGCCATCAATTTGTGACTCAGCTTAAAACTCAGACTTCATTAACCTGTTGGCTGCTGGAATTAAATCTGACAGTTTACACAGTCAGCATAAAAGATTTATGCAAAAGCTCTCCTTTCCCCCACTCAGTATCCTCAGGTCTTCACAACACTACAAAGTGTTAGCAAAAGCCTCACTGGCTCTAATAAAATGCTGTGTGACACCAAAGAATTGGCTCCACATGTGATTTGGTTTTTAAAATATTATCATTCAAATTGACACCAGTTTTATGGCTTTCCTCTCCCATTTCTGTGCACTGTCAAAGCTCCCTGTGGAATGGTCAGACACAGCAGGCTCTGGCAATGGCCATGGCTGATAAATGGCAAAAGGCAGGTTTGTGACCCTATAGGGGACTGATTCTCAAATGAACATTGTACTGATCCAGAAGGAAAATGCATTTCCTGTACCAGATGAGAAAATTGACCCAAAATGCCCTTTATCCTCGCTTTTTGGGGCTAACACCTGACTCTTCAGGGGAACTAAAGAAAACATTGAAACCCCTATTCAACTAACTCTGCCAGGCTACATAAAAGTCTAAATATTCCTTCCTGATACTCATGGTTGTACCTTACATACCTGTATCTCCATTATGCTTTTCTCCTGATCCAATAGGCAAAGCAGCTCTAATATTAATAATAATTTCAAGTACTTGACGCCTTTCACCCAAATTCTCATTTTCCTTCTCTCACATTCCCATCTAGTTAAAGAAAATGTAGATCTGGTTTATCTCTAAGAAGAAACTTCTTCATTTACCTTCAAACTCTTAGCTAAATTGAAGGCAGAGTGTCAGGCGGGAGAAACTCAGCTTGAATGATTTCAGAACAATATCCCTGAAGTATATTATAGGAGATGTTAATTAATACAGATAATTAGGCTTATAATATCAGAAGCCTAGATTGATAATCTCATTTCTCATTAAATACTACAAAATTAAAAGATCTAAAGTGGCGACTGCTTGCCCTGTATTCAATCAACCAACTCATGTGATGCAGACATTTAAATATGAGCTTAGAGAAAGCAGACCAGGAATTTTCCTTTCCAAGTACTAAGAACGTGCCTAAGGGAATCTAACTTTCTGAATTACCAAGGGCATGACAATTTCCCCCTTAGCACCCTTTTTATTGTTTTGCTGCTCCTTCACCCCAGTTTGTGTTTCCACATGGAAGGTACGCTGCGTGGGAGTTTTGAGAACAAGAAATTGCCACCCTTTTCTGGCATGAATGAATTAATTATCAGCATAAATGCCTGAGGCAGGCTCATGTGATGACACAAAGAAGCTGCAAAGCAGAGATTTGAGCTGCGCTGCTCCCTCTATACCAATGGAGGTCTACACACCGAAGTCACCATGGGCAAAACAAAACAAAAGCACCAGCAAATATTGTGAATTTATAGTTTCTCCACCACAGAATCAAGGGCACTGGGCTTGCAAACCACTCCTTTGTAGGGCTGGAAAGAACTGCTGTGCAGTAAAGGCAAAATCAGACTAAGGATGCCAGGGGAGGGATGCAGGAAAGACAAGCTCAGGATGGACAGATAATCCCAAAATCACAGAAAATAAGGAATTACCCGGATATTTAATTTCTAGCCTGTGGCTCCAAATTTCCTACATTTTTACTTTGTTGCAGATAAAAGACAAGTTTCATCTACTTTCAGTTCTCCAACATAAAATAGAAGCAATACCATGGCCCTTCCTCCCAGGAAAGTTTTACTCATTACTGCATATAGGAATACTTAAGTGCGCAGATTCATCCTACAGAATTTTTTCCTGGGAGGATAGCTTGAGCATAAAACCAGAAAAAAACCCCACTATTCTTAGGTGTTCTGTTAAATAACACTACAGCTGTTTTCTCTTATTTTTTTTCAGCATCATGTAGAACAAAATTTTCCTTTATTTCATGCTTGGAAGATCAAGAATCAAATAATAATACTCAAGTGTAACACAAGGCTTGGTCCACAAATTAATTTCTCTTCCTGGCTGGCTGTTGATATGAAAATATTTATTTCACCTTTGCTCAGTACTTCTTAATATATTTTAAATATTTAAACTCTCTTTTCTTATTCAGATTTCCTTATTTCCTTTAAGATGTATGTTAATAAACTGACCCACCTGAACCTGTGTGCTGGCAGCACACAAAAGAATATCACAGGTTATTTACTGACACACCCCTGAGAAGTGCAGGAAGAGAGAGAGACTGAATCCATATTCCTCCAACAGAAAAGTTTTGTATTTCCTGAACCCCACCCCAAAATAATTGCAGGCTCTTCTCGAACGTCCTTCTGCAGTGTCCTACAGCTCCACCACACAGAGCAGGGTATTGACAAGGCAATCACACCCAAGGGGAGCATTTATCTAAACTCTGAAATCCTCAGAACTAATACATGCTCTGGAAATTTGATTTACTCCATAACAGTAGTACAGGTAGATTGATGGAACCAACTGTGTGCTAATAAAACACATGGACCTTCAAATATCCAACACCCAAAAACCAGCCCCGTGGACATGTCCTGCAGACAAAACCTCTCACAGTGGTATTTCCAAGCTGGGAGTGGGATATTAATTCTCAAATAGAGGTCTAAAGATGTCATATGTGAATAATCTATGAAGGACTGACTCAGCCCTCCTGACAATAGCAGATTCAAAGGCAGAAATATCCTCAGAATCACATTGGAGCTTTTCAGGAAAGAGTTGAGGAGTAAAGATTGAGAACACTTGCATTCTTCCTTCCTCTTGTGAATGTATTATAGATGAATGTCAGCCTCCAGCAAATCAATCATAGCACCATTCACAGGGTTTAGATTGATATAAGAACACCTAAAAGTTATTTTTAAAGGGCAATGTGGAGTCAAACTCTGCAGGTTATACCACGAAAAACTACGCCAAAAATGAAACGCCTGTGCCACAAGGGAGAGTATGTCTGCTTGCTGAGGCTTCACCTTTCTTTTGGCAGTAGGTCAAAATAGATCCAAGAATATCTAAGTTTATATTAATCCTATTAGGTCACATGAAAGCATCCTCATTGTTATCTGTAGGTCGTTAACAACACCAAGTTCATGATCACTACTTTCATAAACAGCCACATTTAAATTATTTATCATGAGCACTGGTGAACATCGGAGGTGTCTTAATGCTGAAAGTGACTTTGGATTTGGTGTACCTGCATTTCAGAGGAATGAAAATACAATTAATATGGTTTTAAATACCCTTCTGTATTATTCTGAAGATGTTCTTGCAGCTCATGCTCCACTTCTGTGCTACAGCAGGATGAAATAACTCAAGACCAAGTACAGATATTACCTCAGTCACACCCCTACATGTTGTCCGACTCACCATCCCCTGAACAGAAGAGGAAATATTGGAATCATTACTGTATCTTAATTGTTTTTCATCTTCACAGTTTGGAAGGACTACAATAAAAACTGGAGAACTGCAGAGCAGAAATTGTCACGTTGATGGCATAAGGGGTCGACCTGTTGCTGCCCAGTGAAAGCTCTGAGCAGCAGAGCTTTTATAAAAAAGGAGGAAAACCTACTTCAGACTCCTTTCAGGAACTGTTTCAGCCCATCTGAGGCAGCCTGGGAGAGAAGGATCAGCGTGCCAGAGGGAAGGGATCAAGGAAACCACGGTCATATCCACCAGGGAGGCCAGGAGAAGGCATCCCACCAGGATTTACATTGGTGATCCTCTGCACCCTCTCACTGCAGGGAGGTTGCTCAGTCCTTTGTCTCCAATCTGTGCTTGCCTTAATGCCTTCAGCACCTGGACAGAGCACAGCATCACACTAAGAGGGAATTAATGAGAGAGAAATAAACCCCACACAACCAAAAGGTAGAACACCCAACCAGACAACAGCAAAGAGGACACATTTGATCTCAGTTGAACAAATAAAACACACTGAGGAGGAAAAACCACCTCATTCTTGTGTGTTAAGGGTGCCACGAGCAGTTCACAGTGTGTTACTCATGTGGTATTCTTTCGATCTCCCTCTGAGGGAATGGGACCTGCTTCTGGAAACAGTATTTTGAGAGCAATTCACAAATGGGGAACAGACTGAAAGAAAAGGGAAGAGGTTGGGCAAATTGAAGCTTGAAATAACTGGATTTATTAAGGTTAGCCTAAGAACAGCCTCGATGGTTATGCAGGCGAAGGTATTCCCACATTCTGAGACTGTCAGAGATAATAAAAAACTAAAATTCTCCCCAAGACTCTCTCCCCCTTATTCCCCCTGCCCTTCTGCTTTTCATACACACATCTGTAAGTCAATGAAATGGACTCATTACACGAAATAATTTTACCACATAGATGTGGCATGTAAATATTGCACTCTCTGCAAACGTGTGTAATAGGCTGTGATGCAATTAGAGAAACCAGAGTGAAAATTTATAAAAAACCTCTACCAATTTTATGTAGAGATGCATTTGCTGGAAAAGGCATTATTCACTGAATGCAGTTAAAGTGCAGTAAATCGACTTTGAGAAAAATCACGAGACTTTTCAATGAAAAGACAAAATAGCAACACTGCTAAGACAGCAGGTGGTAAAACGAGATACAGGAATGTTCCCCCATATAAAGAAATAAAACAAAACAAAGCTGTGTGATTTTACTGCTCTTTTCCAGCAGAAAAACATCCCTAAAGGACTCAGAAAATAGGCTCCTAAATTTGCTCATATGGAGTACCAGAGATTGAAAGGCAAACTTTGAAATACATTACTCAGAAAAACCAGAGAAGAGATGGTGCTTAGTCTTAAAGAACAGAATTTTTTGTTTTGTTTGAGCTTGTCAATGCAATTTGGGGTCAAACCACGACACAGTTGGGGGACCACCAGCTGATATGGGATATTTCATTAAATCCAGCAGTTTGCATCTGGAGCAATTTGCTCCTGAATACTTAGTGGGCATCCTTTGAAAGCAGTAGGAACCTGTCAGTGGGACACAGAAGCCCAAGTCATTATGAAAGAATGAACTGAGGTGTTTTTAAAGTAACACCCATGGGAAAAACTTCAAGAGTCTCTTGTGAAAACTGCAGGTAAAAGCTTGAAGATCCCACAGGGATGTAATGGATCCTGCTGGACCCCTCTGAAAAGCAAGACCCACTGCTTTTATGGGTGATTCCAATTGCTGCTGTCTGAGGAGCCTGGCAGGATGAGTGGCAGGATGAAGGAGCAGCTGGCACTTCTGCCAGCAACAGATAAAGGCAGTGTGGGCTCAGAAGGGAAATTTGTTCATCTGTGCTGGTGCCTTGCACCAAACACAAATTCACTGAGATGGAAGAGAGTGATGAGAGAACTCGGAAGTCAGGGAGCGACCTGCAGGTGAGTGTCCCACATCAGCATCTCAGCATTCAGAGAACCCAGCTCAGACAGGCTGCAAGGTTTCCTGCAAGGTGCCCACTCTATTCCGTGGTTGCCTGGGCAGCTCCCTGCCCCTAAATGACCAGGGAAGGGATGGCACCCCTGTACTTGGCACTGGTGAGGTCACACCTTGAGTCCTGCGTCCAGTTCTGGCCCCTCACGGCAAGACAGACATTGAGGGGCTGGAGAGTGTCCAGAAAAGGGACTGGAGCTGGAGAAGGGGCTGGAGACTCAGTCATGTGAGGAGCACCTGGGGTTGTTTAACCTGGAGAAAAGGAGGCTCAGGGGGGACCTTCTGGCTCTGCACAACTCCCTGACAGGAGGGGGCAGCCGGGGGTGGGGTCAGGCTCTGCTGCCAGGGAACAAGGGACAGGACAAGAAGAAATGGCCTCAAAAGCTATGCCAGGGAGGTTTGGGCTGGACATCAGGAGGAATTTCTTCACAGAAAGGGTGGTCAGGCATTGGAAGGGGCTGCCCACAGAAGTGGTGGAGTCATCATCCCTGGAGGTGTTCAAGAAATGACTGAAGATGGCACTCAGCGCTCTGGGCTGTTTGACAAGGGGGGAAGTAGTAAAAGGTTGGACTCAAAGGTCTTGGAGGTCTTTTCCAACCTTAATGATTCTGTGTTTCTCTAAATCCTCTACTCTGCAGCAGGACCTGCTCGTCTACACTAGCAAAGCCTTGCTAAACCAGAATTCCTTTTTCCTGGACTGAATTACTGCCTCACTGCACAGCCAGCCCAGCAGCACAGCTGGATTATGTATGTGAGAAGTGTTAAATCCAGAAACTGAACGAATACACCCACAAGCATTAAAGACAGTGCAGGCATTCCTACAAGAGTTACCAGCAGGTCTTGTTCATCATGGAAGAGGGGGCAGGATGGAGACCTGGAGCCTCCTCCACCCTCCTGTGGGTATGCTCAGTACCCAGCTCCACATCCCACTGTGCTCCAGCACTGCAAAGGCATCTGAAGTGATGCTGAGAGGGTAATAACCCCAACAGTGCCAGCAGCAATCCTTCTTGGAGGTTAACAGCAGGAGGCAAGGAGGCTGAAGCATTCATGAAGGGAGGCTGTGAAAGGCAGAATGAACAGCTGAGTTGGCCCTTTAGTCAGCGCTGGCTTTCAGCGGCTCCATTGTGAGAGGAGAATGAGAGAGGAGTGAGGGAAGCCTGGGGAGGAAGGAGAGGGGTGAAGAGTGAAAAGAAAAGACAAAACACCTACCTGACAGGTGCTCCCCGGGACTGAGCTGGCTTCAGCATGACAGTGATGGTGGTGTCAGTCTCGTTGAGGGGAGAGTCCGTGTCATACTCCGGCATGGATGGTGCTGCAGCAGAACAAAGAACACGTCCATTATACACCAGCCCCTGCTTTTGGTAGTGATGGCAACATTGTATTCACATTTCTCAAACGAAATATCAAAATACTTCCCCGTGTTATGACCAGAATGATCAAAACTGCTTAAATATTGGTATGCTCTTTTTCCATTCAAATTAAACGAGAATTGGACAATCTTCAAGCTGGCTTTAAAAATCTCATCTTGAACTTCTAAGACTTAGTAATCCTTTGAACTCACTCCTTCAGTTTTAAAGGTGAGGAAGGAAAACTGCACAGACATTACAAAAAAACCCAGACTCCTAGGACGAGTGAAGCAGTGGTAGAGCTAAGAAAAGCACCCCTGAATCCTGAATAGTTTTCCCTGTTCTGGTCAGTGGATTAGCCCTCTCACATTTTAGGAGTTTTTAATACACAGACTTTAGCTGTATCCCCTAGATTAGCTGGAGGGTGTGCTAGGAAGCACAAAAGATGAAAAGAGCACAAATTAGCCAGGTTATTTTTGCACCCAAACCCAGGACATTTTACCCCAGTGCTTTAGTGCTGCTGACTCAACAGGCAGAGATCCCAATGCCACCCTCGGGCAGTGCCCAGCCATGGCATCCCCATCTCTGATGTGTTCCCCTAAGCAATACAGAAACCCACTGAATAAAAACCCACTCAGCCAAACTCTAGTTTCTCCTTCTGCTTTGTTGTCTTTTCTTAGGACCATTCCATGAAAGCAGGACAGCTTTCCTTAGGAAATGTATTTTTCTTATTACATCACTTCTTCCTTCCCCAGGAGCAGGCATCTGTTTGGGACAAGTTTTACTGCTGAAGACCTGAAGGGATCCTGAGGTCAGAGCAGAACCAAATTTGTTCCAAAGATGCAGGTTTTGCTGAAATAACTTTAAAGTATAAAGCAAACAGAAGAATTCACACAAATAGTTCCTCTGTAGCCCACAAGGGCAAGCTGCATTGTGGGGGATCCCATATTTAATCCTCTCATAGTGATTTCCACTGTAATCCTGTTTACAATCAGGATTTTTATCTAAATGCCTGAAAACTGTCAAGAATGGGGGCTGCTATTATCAGCTCAGCTGCTGGCTTCCCTGTCAATAAGCTGGGAATACGTTCAGAATGAATGTCAACAGCTTAAGAAGGATTTCTCTGGAATAAGGTGCTCTGCATCAAGGGGAAGCAGTGACTCATGGAAAGGAGACTCGTCACCAGCAGTCTTCTACACCAGAGATCACTGGAGATGCTGGAGAGCACAGAATGGTTTGGGTTGGAAGGGATCCTAAAGCTCATCCAGTCCCACCCCTGCCATGGGTAGGGACACCTTCCACTATCCCAAGGTGCTCCAAGCCCTCTCCAAACTGGTCTTGGACACTGCCAGGGATCCAGGGGCAGCCACAGCTGCTCTGGGCAACCTCACAGAGAAGGATTTCATCCTAACATCCAACCTAACCTTGCCCTCTGTCAAGTTAAAACCATTCCCCTTGTCCTGTCATTCCAGGCCCTTGTCCCACAGTCCCTCTCCAGCTCCCCTGGAGCCCCTTTAGGTACTCCTGTAGAAGGCGACAAAAAGCTCACCCCAGAGCCTTCTCCAGGTGAACACCCCCAGCTCTCCCAGCCTGGCTCCAGAGCAGAGGGGCTCCAGTCCTCAGAGCATCTCTGTGGCCTCCTCTGGACTCGATGCAACAGCTCCAAGTCCTTCCTGTGCTGAGGACTCCAGAGCTGCCTGCAGAGCTCCAGGTGAGGTCTCATGAGGGCAGAGGAGAGGAGGAAAATCCCCTCCCTTGACCTACTGGCCACAATGGCTCAGCAAGAGTTGCTGAGCCCCTGCTGTGGCCAGAGGGGACGGTGCTACAGCACAGCTTAGTGCACCCACACACACAGACACACTCACACATTGCTGCAGCACCCGTGTCTGTCCATTTGAAACAAAAAATATAGCCACATAAGGACACTCCTGTCAGTGCAAAAATCCTTCTTCTCCCTAATAACCTCGAGGCTGCCACTTAGAGCAAGTTAAATGGTAATTTTCAAATTATTTGAAAAATGTATCAAAAACTTGACCATGCAATGAGATAATCCAATGTCAGAGACTACCCAAATGCTTGCACCGAGTTTGCACCCAGCTGTTGAGAGCTAGATATTTGGAAGATGGGGGGTAAACAAGACAATAAACCAAGCTCAGTGTGCACAGAGCTGGTACTCATGCAGGCTGCTAACGCAGTTTGAGCACTCATGGAATAATAAAATGCAAAGAAACGGAATGAGAGGAGAAAAGCCCTCAAACCACTGCTGTGGTTTTTTATTTCTCTGGTCACAAGGGAATAGAGTGCACGCTGTGCTGTCCCTTCTCAGCAGGGCTGCAGAAACCCCAACAGCCTGTGGAGCTGTTTGGACACTTAGTGGCTTTAACTTCAAGTGGTTCAGGGCTTTAGTGCTAAATGTGAAAAGTTCAAACCCTGAGCACAGGGAAAGGATGTGCTTTGCTTCTTTAAAATTTACCCTGCCACTTTCCACTCACAAGTTGCTATTATTAACCAATTTTGAAATAGGGCAGTGGAAAATCTAAATTGTAGTGCACTCTTTTCTACAGCACCCAGCCATAATTTCAAGCATTACCAGAGTCCTGAATGTTCCAGATGTTTATTTTGACTTTACTGCAAAAACAGTTAAAATCGTCCAAAAAATAACAGCTTTTCTCTCTGTTAAAGAACCTATTTTAGTGCTATCAACTAAATGTTAAAATCCACATATATCTGCCCAATATCACCACTACTGCCCCTTTATCCATATATTTTTGGCCTGTTTCCTCTTTGTTTTTTTCACACCTTCCCTTTGCCATGTCTCCTTATTTTAGTGCCTTTCATATTCCTGTGTGCCTCAAGTCCTCCCTCTGCTCTTACTCAAAAAAAACCCCAAGGAAAACAGCTTTCCTCCTTATTTTTAGTCTCTTTGCACTCTTAATTCCAATACTTCATTACATCCATTTTGGTACATCCTGAAAATAAAAACCACATTACAGGAGGAGCTTCCCCAGCCAGGCAGATAATGCTAACAATAATTACTGTAGGGGTAGTTCATTTGTACAACTAATGATGATTCTCATTTAAAATGCTCCACAGATATCCAGGGATATTTAGGGCACCCACAAATTAACCTCTGGATTTGTAACCCAAATAAACAAAGGTCTGTGGCTGTTTCAAAACCGTGCCCTGTGAAACTTGGAGAGACATTAAGCTGAGTATTTTTTATAATTTTATGCATCAGCTTTGACGCTAAAGAAAAAATCCCTAGAAAGTTTTTTTTCTTCTTCTCCAGAGCAGTACCTGAAATCTTAGTTGCAATCCGGGTGGTGATGGGTGGCCCAAAGCCCTTGACTGTGCTGGCTTTGATGGTGAATGAATAGGTCGTGCCTGGGTACAGTCCCACAAAGAGGTGATGGGTTTCGTTCCGCAGCTTGAAGACTTTCCCTCTTTGGCTGGACAGGTCGGCACTGGGATCCAGGGACCCAACGGCCTTGTACGTGATCTGCGAATGAAGAACAAGGCAAGGAGGTGATGAGGGCCTTCTGCACCTGGCCTCTCTCTGCTCCCCTTTTTGTCACCTCTCGAGGCTCAGTGGCAAACACAAGGACAGGCATTATTTTAGGATTATTTCAGTATCTCCCGTGAGCAGTTCTGTATTTCGGCGCTGTCAAACAAACATGACAATTTTTCTAAGGCTTTACTTAGGCAAAAACTAATTTCCTCTCTCTGCTAAAGCCTCAGCATGTGCTGGTTTACAACAAAAGATGCAAAGAATTGCTTTTTGTTCCCAAGCTCAGAACTTCTGTAGTCAAACCAGAGCACACAGCACGACCGGCAGGATTTTCATGACGGTTGCCTGTGCAGGCCCCCACAGCTTATGAAAACCCTCAGTGCCAACATGGATACATTTCCTTTTGGCAAATCATCTCCTCAAAAGGCAGCTGAAAACAATGGCAGCCTTCTTCTGACAACAAAGGCTTTGGAAGTCTTTTCCTGTGCTACAGAGAATAGGCTGAAATGAAATGATATGTTTAAATGAAATAAATATCATCAAGTCTTTAGACAAAAGCCCTTCTCTCTGTGGAAACGAGCTCCTGCTATCCTTTCCCTCCCGTCATCCTGAGCCTCAGAGTGCAGATTTGCATGTGGTGCTTGAGACCTGGGAGGATAAGCCAGGAGGGTTCCAGACCTGGAGGGATGTCCTTGATGCCATGATGATTTTTTTGCCTTTTCATTTATACTGCTTTTATATACTCTTTTATATAGCTTTATGTATTCCTAATGCTTTTTAGCCCACACACCGATAATTCCTTAAGTCAGGTAACCCAGCCTTTGTTAAGCCAGGAGCCCAAACACCCTGGCAGCCTCGCAGTCAGGGCTCAGAACACCCCAGACACCAAGGTCCTCTCCAGAACACATCCTGTAAACTAAGACAGGCCCATCCAGGGGAAGGTTCCTCGGGACCAGGGGGGTTCACTCAAGCCTCTCATTGGGGAATCTTTGATAGACCTGCTAACTTACAAGGCCTATAACTGTGTGTGCTTTTCTGGGGAGTCTGGGTATGCACTTCAGGTGTTTTTCGGTGCATTCCACCAGGACGGAGTGCTGCAACAAGGATCCTTCAATAAATACTGAGGTAAAACCCTATTTTCCCACCTAACCATGTTTGGTTCTTAATTTTAAGACCAAGAAAAGGCAACACCTGAGTACAGCTGGTGCTGGTGCCAGCACACCTCGAAACCCACTTGAGCTCAGCCTGCTCGCCCATGGCAACCCTCCTGATACACAGACACCTGCAAGGGAAACTCATGACTTATTTACCAGCCAATTCCTTGCCTGAGTTCCAAATTCAATCCCAAGGCAGCTCAATTTCAATAGAGCTGTCAATATAATGTACTGTGCTCTGCTGCTCTCCTAACCTTTTTTGATATGATGGGATCCTCGCTTATTTGTAATGAAACACTATGAATAAATCAATGTATGTTAATACATGAAGTCTTCAATTTTTTATTAAGGTCTCCACAAGAATCTAATTCCCAGCTTTTCTGAAAGAGCCTTTGAAAATCTTTAAGTCCCTTGCTTTATGACAGGAGGAAAATGTTGCATTTTGAGGAAAAAGAAATATCCAGTGTTTAAAAAGGGAGGCTTTAATAATAACAGGATAAATAAGAGACTGAGACTGATGTTACTGACACCAGAGAAGGGTGAGGGCATGGGAATCCTGTTATTTGGACAGAGAAGAACAATTTAGACAGAGCTGACACCCAAGATAAGGCAGTTTAACAGGGAAGGGGCATGAATTACACCAGCAACAAGAAAGTACAGACGCAGAACTCTTAAAGGAATTATAATTAGACAGCTTGCAGGTGATTTCATAGAAAGCCAGTGAATTTTTCCAGGAATTACAACCTGGTTTTAAATTTTTTTTACGTGCCAGACCTGAGAAAGAGACACATCTGAGCATAATGGTTCTTAAAATAAACAAAAAATTAAAAACAGGAGGAAAATCTCTACACCCACTGCTTTTCCTTCAGGGAGTCAAGCACCAGCATGGCATGGGACAGAATTTTGAGAGTTCTTATTGCATCAAGGCACTTCAAAGCAAGGGAATCTGCAAAAAGACCTTTGGAATTAAATTGAGAAACAAATACTTAAATCAAGAGACATGACCCAGTCCATGCCATGGCTAAAATCCAGAAAGAAAAATGCATTTAATTTAAGGTTATGTAGGAATGAGCCAACGCAATCTTGTATGCTCTATAGGCACATCAAGAGGTAGAGAAAATAGCAATTCTATAAAACTACAAAGGGGAATCAGCAAAATAGGAATTGAGGAAAAAGAAAGGGAACTTCCTACACCTGGGGCACTGAACAGCACATGCACAGGATGCCCAGGTCAGGCAGTGGCCCAGGCAAAATCAATGGTATTTATTTTCAAGCACGTGATACAGAAGGCTATAAATACAAGTGCAAGATGCACTTGTCCTTGATCTCCATCCAGATAAATAAATGTATTCAGCTACCTCCAGCAGTTCCAAAATCACTACAGAAACAGTTATTTTTCCTTATTAAAAAACCCTCAAGAAATCTATCCCCTTAAGGTAAAAAGAGCCGAAAAAGCTTTCAAGAAGAAAAAAACAACTGAAGAAAAAAACAACTCACTGATTTTAAAAAACAAACAAACCAACCCAGTCTTTATTTTTCTGCTGCCTATAGCAGAGAATGAGTACAAGGGACCTTAAAATAACCTGGGTCAACTCACAAGAAGCAGGGAAGGAGGAAACAGCACTTGAGAGAATGTCCCCATTTTGATATTGTAGTGTGGGTGAATTTTCAGAGCAACTGCTCACTTAAATCAGAATTCAGTATTTCCCAAGACTCTTTTCAGGATATATAAACCCCAGCAGAGAGATTCGTGGCACGGCCAAATGTGAGTTTACTTTTTCTGCAGCAGAGTCTTCTTCCAATAGATGTGGACCCTGTTAAACCAGGTGGTGTGAGGACATTCAGAGGAAGGCACCCTTGTCCCCAAAACAGAACATCTGACTTGAACACATGGACAGCACCTGGATGCAGCACAGAGAACAGAAACACAACAGTGCAAAGCTGTGCCCGTGCCCAGTTTCACTCAGTCCATCAGCAGAAATATTTAAGGGCTGGTGAGTGCAAACAGTGCAGATACTGCGACCAGTTCTTGCTCTCATCAGGGTCGAGCTCTTCTCTGCTTCCCACAGGGAGGGCTCTGAAGCGGGCAGGAAAGTGCACGCAGACACTGCCAGGAGCCCCGGGGCTGTGTGCCCACCTCTGGGAGGACTCTCCTCACCACCACGAGGAGCTGATGTTCTCTGAGTCTCCAGGTTCCCATTTATAAAACGAGGGCTTCTACGCTCCTCTACATAAATGTTTTTGAGGCTGAGAAATCAGTGGAGTTCTGTAATTGCTGAGTGCTGCTGGCTAAGCAGCCAAACCCCGGCTGAACCAGAGGAAGCAGCCCTGGAAGCAGAGCTGTCCCTTTGGAAAAGTGGGCAAACTCTTGCAGCTCAGGCAAAAACCAAAAAACAATCCTTTTCCTCTTGCAAGTGAGCTACCTGCTGTTTCTTAGCTATTAGTGCTGTCCTGAGTGTGGATTAACATCTGAGAGCTCTGTCTCAGCCTTAGCCCTCTCCGGACCTCCAGGCACAGCGACAGCAGCTGCCACTTCAGCTGCAGCCACAGCTGCCCTTGCCAGCAGCGTGGCCTGGGGCTGGCCTGGCACACATCCCTGCTCTGCCAGCACAGCCTCTGCATCCCTCCTCACTGCCAGCATCAGCCAGGGGCTGAACCCAGTGGGATTTCCCCACTGGAATAACAGAGAAGTGCCACACACGTGGGTTTGTGTGCACTCACGGCCCTGGGTCGGAACATTTCCCCTGCAGAAATCAATATATCACTTTTATGCTCATTTTCATGTAGAAGTGTGTCCTCCACCGAATTATAGCCTGGTAAAAGGAAGGCACCAAGAAATTTCCAGTCTTCTTAACTGATTTAAACTCAATTTTCTGAAGCAAGAGAAATTGCAGGGAATCAGAGAGTGAAAAATTTTCAAGAAACCATGGAAATTTCCGACTCTGGAGTAATTTATAAAAGCACAAAAACATGTCTGGAGAAGAAATACGGCACTTCCCTGGAACAAGAAGGATGCTGGAAAAAACACCTGCCTTGTAGTTTGTATGCTGAATATTTATCTTAATTTCTTGTTCCAAGTGTCAAAGCATTTCATTACAAAACAAACAAGAGATTCTAATCTAAAAAAATGAGATGACTCAATCGCTCGAAAGCAGCTTTTCAAAATTATTTTGAAATAATCTATTTTAAAGACAAGCTGAGCCATCCAACACTTCTGATTTCTCAAAAAAAAAAAAGAAAAAAGAAGTAATATTATTAATTTAAAAGTTTAAAAGCATAGACAGAAAACAAACAGAAGAATACCCAAAAATATATTTAAAAACTTAATTCTGATTGGAAATATTGAAAATATTTATTTGCATTCTGATGCAGAATAAATGAAAATACAAAGATGAGTAAATTTCTCACAAGACTGACACTCTATGGTTTTTAACCACCTTCCTGATCTCCTCTGCAGGCCAGGCACTGTCCTAAGTGGAAAATTGTCTTTACTCTGAAAGCTGGAATGTCTGTCCAGGCTTTCCATAGGGAATGGAGAGTTTACACATTCCAGGGGAACTTGATGGTCCCAAGGAAAATTTTGGTGGCCAACACTGCTGTGGTTCTAAACACAGCAAAATCGGGCAAAGAAATACACATTAATAGATCCCAAATCTACCTTGGAACCTCCTTCACTGAGTTCATTAAATACTTCTCATACTGAAGCAATAAAAGCAGTAAATTTGAAAAAATCAGAAAGTCAAATGGTGAAGGAACTCAGAAGAATAAAGAACAGCAATTTTCCCACCAGCACAAGAGGGGCAGAACACCGAGCCCGGGGTCCCCCCAGCTGCACAGGAGTGATGTATTCAGGAGGTGCTCAGAAGCTGAAATCCCTGGTCAAGAGTGCAAAACTTGGCTACACGAGTCCAAAGCCAAACATAAAACAGGGCAACAGAACCAGTTCGAGGCTACTGGAAACCATCAAAAAAGGCTTTATAGGTTTAATGTCCAGGTTTTCAGTGATGTTAATTGCTGTGATAGACTGGAGAATAGAATAAGAAAAGATCAGCATAAGGAAGTAGGCTGGTGAGCAAGTTCACTCCTGGCTGTTATTTAGGCAACCTGTGCCAGTGCACTCTAGTCTGCACTAACCAGAGGCACCCCCTCTTATCCCATCCTTCCTTCTGTTTTTTATCCACTTTAAAGCTCGGAATATTAACTCCTTGAAATCACTGAGCCATGGTAACAACCCCAGAGACACGGATGTAATATTGAGAGCATAAGCACAGCCCTTGTCTCCTTCACAGAGCCCAATTTAACACAATTTTCTGGGGAGATGTGAACGCTTCGCTGTCATCATCTGTGACTGCAGAACTTCTCTTACAAGGACATAAAACTTTCATGAGGAAGGGAGAGATTACAGCAGAGGTATTAACTAAACTAGGAAGCACAAGTTTATTTCCCATTGCAAGAGAGAAAACACATAATTAAAAAAAATAACAAAAATAACCCACTTGGATTTTTCAAAACAAGCAAGTGCACAAACACACAAGTGTGGTGAATTTTACTGCTGCTTTGCATGGTGGAGGGAAAAAGTGCTTTGTCCTGTGCTTTCTGAAATAGAAAAACGCCATCAAGAGTTGAAAATTAGAGGTTAAAAAAGCCTTGTAGTTGAAAGGGTACACATTGTTAAAAATGTGGTGATTAAACAGAAATAGACCACTGAGAGACGTGATAAATTAACTCTGGGTCTAGAAGTTCCTTTGGAAGCACCTATTATGGCACGAACACGAGGCCCTGAGCTTGAGACAAGAGCACACTGTGATAAAGATCCCATCACTCCATTGTAATGGCCCTTCTTGCCCTGCACTACTAAAGTCCTCAGGGAACCCGGGCTGCCTGTTCAGACTCTCTTTAATTCTCTTAAATAAATAAATTAACAAGGCAGAATATTCTGCTCAAATCACGCTGATAGATCCATTTAGCCTCCCCATACATTTGGTACGTATGAGTGAGATTTACCCTGATGAATAACAAGAGTTGTCAGGATTTCGTGTGCTCATAACCTTAAAACTGAGGGCAGAACACTCCAACGTCTCAGGACTGGGAGTTTGCCAGTCAAAGGAAAAAAAAAATATGTTCATATGTTTCTTCCCACAGCAATTGATCCCTGTATGCAGACCACTTTATCTTACATCTTTTGTCATATGGAATTAGTCGACCCCAGTGAGCAGAATTTTGCTCTCCACAGCCACATCCACCATCAAACATTAGGACTTTAAGCCTCCCCTCTGGTTTTAGCAATTGCAGCCTGTTTCAATGCAAATGGTAAGTACTGCTGTTAAATCACACACTACTTTGTGGATACATTATACAACCTCATATCTATTTTCCATTTTAGTGACAGCCTGCATAGCAGTTTGGGGAAGGCATTTGAAGCCTATAAATCCATTGCATTATTCCTCTACATTCCCAGTGACATTTTATGTGCCTGTCTTTATAAAACAGCCCGTTCTGCCTCTCCACACCCCTCCTGCAACCCCTCCCATCTGGGGATGATTTGGAGCTGACAGGTAGCTGCAGTAGCTCTCTCTATATATAAAATAGTATTTTTTTCTCCCCTTTTCCACTTAGCAATGCCTCGAGACTAAAATAATCTCTTGCTATGGACAAGAGAGGAGGCAGAACAAGGAAGATGACACAGCCACTCCATGCATGAGTGTGCCAAGGTCAGGAGCAGGGTCTGCAGGGACACCCTGACTGGTGCCCGTCCCTTTATTGGGCCAGAAGAAAAGCTTTTCCTCACTTCTTGCTGCTTTTTGAACTCACTCCTGCCTTGTGAAGCAAGACCTGGAATCAAGACCTTTTTTACCCCTCGGTTCTTATCATACCATGCTGCACACAGGGCATGGGAAGGTGGCTGCACTGGGAATAAGGATCCCAGCGACTGTCACAGATGTCAGCTCCTCCAGCACTGCTCAGCAAGCAGGAGAGGAGGAGGCAGCCTGTCCACCCGACCAGAAAATCCCATTGTCTGGAGTCACTTCCCACATCAGGGCTGGGCTCAGCCTCCCCTGCCCTGTGGGACTGTGTCCTGCCACCAGGTCCCTCCAGCCCTGCTGCTGACCGCCCTGCTCAGCTGATGGAAAATGCTGGGACCAAACCCACTGAAACAACAAGGCTGCTGGCATCCCAGAAAATTAAAGCTGCAAACCAGTCCCAGCTTTCATTCCTGACTTTTTTTGAAAATGGAGCCTTCTGGAGAGGGACTTTTCACAAGGGCATGTGACATAGGACAAGGAGGAATGATTTAGATTTGATATTTTGAAGAAATTCTTTACTGTAAGAATGGAGCTACACTGGCACAGGTTGCCCAGAGAGTTTGTGGACACCCCATCCCTGGAGGTGTTTAAGTACAAAGTTGGATGGGGCTGTGAGCAACCTGGGATAGTGGAAGATGTCCCTGCCCATGGCAGGGGGTTGGAACAAGATGAGCTTTAAGATCCCTTCCAACTCAGACCATTCTGAGATTCTGTAATTCTCCTTTTGAAAACCACTTCGGTCCCAACTGCATAATCCTCTCTGGAGCTAGAGTCACTTCCATTTAACCAGATGACACCCAGGCAGACTCAGCTGTGATCAAGCCTGACTTAGTGGTGTTTAAATCCTCCTTAGACAGCTTTAGAAACGCTCAGTGTTCAGCTGCCAGGAGCCCAGCCCCAGTGCACTCACACCCAACACAGAGCACTCCGCGAGTGCCAGCCTGTGCTCCTGCCCAGCACCTGCAGCCTGCAGCAAGCAGGAACCTTCCCCTGTGCTTTGCCACTCCACTTGCTTCAAATTCACAACAGGGTTGGCACAAGGCTTCACAAATACATGAGGAAGAACTTTGTCACAGGCAAAGTGTGATTTTCCAGGGCTGGAAAACATTCTGCAATTCGTAAGAGTGCAGAGATAAGGGAGTCAGGTGTCAGCAGAGAGCTGGATGTGTTTCACAGGGTTCAACACTGCAGATGGAGGGGAGGGAAAACCAACTGCAAGGCTTCATGATTGAAAACACCTCAGGAAACAATAGGCTATTTAGTTTTAAATCTTGCCTTACATATTCCACTCCATGCTCTAATAAAGCCTACAGGAAAACTTCATTTTCCCCCGTATCCCAAAAATAAACACAAATCAACTGATGCATTCAAGTCTGACAGAAATACCCTTGAACTCAAAGTTATACAAACATAACCATTCATTTCCCTAGTTGCTGCCTGGGGGAAGCAGTGTTCCTCAAGCCAGGTGTTAAGATGCCACGTGCAATGTGAGTTAACCATGAAAATGACTTTTATCACAGAGTGGTTTGGCTTGGAAGGGACCTTAAACATCAACTTGTTCCAAATCCACTGCCGTGGGCAGGGGCACCTTCCACTAAACCAGGTTTTTACGATGGAAGAAAACCAGCTGTAGCTCAGGGTGTCTGCTGGAAATGTTTTATTTAGAATTCAGCATGGGCAGATATAGTGAAGATGTTCTGAGCATCTCAGTGGCTTTTGGGCACCACTGACCTTCCAGAAATTTTGCAATGCTTCTCCATAGTTCATACTACATAGGGATTTATTCTCACAGAGTCAACACTGAGTTTCCAAAAGTCATCTTTTTGAACCTGAGTTGTGTCGCTCCTAAGATACCCAATATCAAAAGGAGCTTCATATTTCGATGGAATGAGCAGGAAGAAACATCCATTCCCAACCACAGCTTTCCCTTCCTCCTAGTGGCTTGGACTTGACAACAAGATCCACAAGGTGCTTTTAGAATTATAACCATTCCTTACCCAGATCAGCCCAGCACGAGCTGTGGGCAGGATCTGGCTCCTCCCCACTCTGAGCCATGAAGGTTTAATTGCCCCCTCCCCTGCAGTGACAGCTCTGAGCACCAAGCTGGAAAAGGACAATTAGCACTTCTGAATTCAAACCTGGCAAGCCAACACCTTCCCCAGCCTGGAACTCACTGGAGAATGAAAATCAGCTCTTTTCTTCCCCGCAGCCCCTTGCTTGGGGTCACTCCCAGAACCACACTTCCGCAGGAAAACACCACTGCATGGACACCTGTCAGTGGTTTAATGAGCTGATGCAATGGAGGGAGTGAATTACAGAGTCACTGCCTGCTGAACCCAAGAGCAAAAAGCAGGTACAGGTCAATGAGACAAAGCCCACACTTCGGTTATGCTGCTTTTTCTGCAGAAATCTTTACTTTCAGGCACTAATCCTACATTTAATCTTGGCAAACCGCAGTTTCAGCAGACAATTAAAGATCATTTGCTTTCCAAAGGTGGAACATAATTGTTGTTTTGTATCATTTTCAGTAGCTACAGAGATTCTCCTCCTGCAGTAGAGATTCCACTCCAGGTTCCCAGCCACATGGAGACTGGCACAGTCCCCATCCCTGTTTACAGCATGACTGTCTGGTAGCACTTGCCACTTCCAGTTCCAAGGCTGGTATCAAGCAGAGTGCAAATCATAAACAACCAGGGCCCAGAATGTGGGCTCTGCATTTGATTTCAAGTTCAAAGCTGAGTGTGTTGGAGGTGGAGGACTCAGATCTGTGTTTTGCATCAAAGCATGCTAATATTTTGTCTAGCTCACCTCCATTTTCACATTCCAGCACAAGCATCACTTGGGTGTGAAAGATAAGGCACGAAGAACATAAGGAATCCCTTCTTTTCCACATATATTATCAGAGCTGCTTGTTTTCTTGACGGGAACAGGAGAGAGGCACGATCCCTCTACAACACCCCATGGGCTGTTAAATGTAAGGGATGTAATGGCAGAGGCTCTGTTCAAGGAACCACAGAATGGTTTGGGTCAGAAGGGACCTTAAAGCTCATCCAGTCCTACCCCTGCCATGGCAGGGACACCTTCCACTGTCCCAGGCTGCTCCAAGCCCCGTCCAGCCTGGCCTTGGGCCCTGCCAGGGATCCAGGGGCAGCCACAGCTTCTCTCAGGGACCAGCTCCAGTGCTGCACCACCCTCTTAGTAAAGAATTTCTTCCTAATATCTGATCTAAATCTCTGCCCTCTTTCAGTTTAAAACCATTTTTCCTTGTCCTATCACTCCATGGCTTTATCCAAAGCCTCTCTCTAACTCTCTTATAGCCTCTTTAGGTACTAGAAAGTGCTTCAAGGTCTCCTCAGAGCATTTTCTCCTCCAGGCTGACCCCCGATTGCTTGATGTGCCCATGGCAGGGGGTGGAACAAGATGGGCTTTAAGGTCATTTCCAACCCAAACCATTCCAGGATTCTGTGAACATTATTGACCCTGCCACAGACTGAATGCGATTAACACAGAAGCAAAAGCAGCACAGACTGATCACAGCTTTAACCCCAAACCATGTGAGAAGTCTTACAAAGGCCTTAATATCCTTAAGACACAGGAACCATAAGAACCCTGGCTGCACACCTGGATACACCTGCGAGGGATGAAGGGCAGGAGGAGCACTCAGTACAGGAACACCAGCTGGAAGCATTAAGCCAGTATTCTGAGCCCAGCAAACCCCTCAAACACACATTTAGCCTCCTTTCCTGCCGAGGGGATCTGAAGTGCATCTCTACATTCTCATCTCCAAAGCAGAGAATAAGTGAATCAAGCCCAGAGCTCTGTTCTCATCCCAAGATCAACCTGTGAGCACTCACACAAAAAATTAAAAATTCTTCTTCAATGAAGGAACTGCAGAGCACTAAGCATGAGAACTCACTTGTAAATCAGTTCTGACACCTATTAAACCAAAATTTACTTTTCTATGCTGATTTTTTGTCCTTTCTTTTTGGGCTCTATCTTAAAATTTTCAGATTTAAAAGCATCTCAAACCCCAAGTATTCATGAAAAATATGTAAAAGTGGCCATGCTTTGCTAATCACAAAATAATCTGATTGCCTGTACCTCACCATGCTCTCTGCACACAGTTTGCCATACCAGAAAGACAAAGCATCCCAAGAGCAAGTACAACCAGTTTTTGACATGGTATGTGAAAACAATGACTGACTGTACTTTTTACAGCTCCCTCTCAAGCTACACCATCAAGTTGTTCCAACTTTGGATTTTTTTTCACCAGAAAGAGAAAAAAACCAACCCTGTATGGAATAAGTGTAGGATGAAAACAGGCTGTGCAATTTTCCAACCCATTTTCCAAATTTTTAAATTAATACCTTCACCCTTCCTGTCTAGCATAATTGCCAAAAATAGTTTGGCCAGTTGCAAAGACTTTGAAAACTGCTGCAAGTCTAAATCAGCCTTACAAAACAAAATGGAAGCCAAACCAGCTCCCCCATTAATGCACACCTGCCATAAATAAGAGGGCAAGAAATTCCTCCTGAAGCCAGTGTACAAAACCTTGTTTTAATGCCCTAAGTAATAGCAAATAAATCCAGCTGAACTGCTTCAGCCAGCAGGAAAAAAAAAAAAAAAGAGTTGATTCTGCAACATTCTAGCAGAAAAATGGTCAGCTTTGAGCTAGATAACAGTGAAGAAAATAAATGTTTATATGCAAAATATTCGCTTGGAATTTAGTGCTCAAGAAGCCTTCCTGTGTACTGGTATTTATAGAAAGATGGAACATGTTTCCCTGAGCAGCTCTGCAAAGGTAGACAAGGTTGAAGGTCTTGTGAATATTGCTCAGCCCATGATGGAGCTGGGGTTTGCAGAGTTCCCTGCTGACCCCATCCTGATGTAACAGTGGGATAAAAGGGGAAGGATCCAGGCCCATCCATGGGGTGGATGTGGGGAAAGGGAGAAGGGGAGGTAGGGCCCCCCAAACCCCATCTCTGAGCAGAACAGAAGCCGAACCTAAAGGGCAACAGCCCACTGCCTCAATCCCAAAAATGTTTTCTGAACCTTTTCTTTGTACATCTCAATTATACACATGTTGTATCACCTAGAACTTAAAGGGTTCATCCTACATTTTCCTTTGAAAAAGCCATTTAACTCCCCATAACTCCTGAACTCCTCACATAACATCCTTCTTCTTCCCACCCTTGCTGGGAAGTTTCTGCTCCCTCCCTCTCTCAGGGGCACAGGGCTTGACTCTGCCATTTTGGTTTCTTCTCTAATAAAAACATACAATCAGAAAGAACAAATCCTGTGCCTGACATAACAGAGCCTTCAAAAGACTTCCCAGTGCTCACACCCAGAAGCCTTTCATTTGTGCACTGACTGCAACTTCTGCTAAACAAACTCACTGCTGTTGGTTCCCTCTTGAATAAATCCTGGACCTGATTTTCTAATGTCCTGGGGATAATCCAAAGTCAGAAGACATCTGGAAATCCTCCATCACCTTGGAAGAACAACATCCTTTGTTCCTCAGGACAGAAGTGCTTGGGAGTAAATACATGGGATATGGCTTTTGCAGACACATTAGGTACTACACAAATAAAACCCCATTACTATTGTAGAACAGGTCGTCTCCAATCAGGTTTGCTGCAGTAAGTTTTCTGCTTTATTTACCTGAACTATATTTTCCCAGAAGCCAGAGGCTGTAAAACCCACAGTGTATAAAGCAAGTTAAAAATTCCTACCAAAACAAATGTTTCAGGGTTTTAAGTGACTTCCCACACAAAGGTGTCTCTGAGCTATCCATTAGCTCCGAGTGAGCTACGTCTCATTGAACAACTAAATACTCTTTGCAGAGGGAGAAAACACACAGCAAGTGCAGAAAATGAGTTCCAAAGTCAGAAGCTGAGGCAAAGCTCCTCCCCAACTCATCACAGTGCTCCAGGATCACTGGGGGCATCTCCCTCACCTGGGCACAGGGCACTGGAAAGGACTGGCCAGAAAGGCTTGTTCAGAGAACAAGGCCTAAAAACCCAGTGCCTATGAACCCCTTATCCACTAAAAAAAAAGGCTGGAGGGGAAAAAATACACCATGACATAGCTCTTTGTGTGATGTTCTGTATAAATATCTCTTCATGTCCTCAAATCCAGCTGTCCTCTTATTTAACTGCTGGTCCACAGGGTGGGATGTGTCCAGATGGGCAGCTCCAGGAACCACACCAGCAAAGGCCTCACACAGCACTCGGAGCAGAGGCTGATTCATTTTGTTCACACAAAAACAAACCAAAGCCAGCTCCAGACCTTTCTCCCCGTGCTACATCGATTTTTGTATTTTACTCAATTTGAGAAAACATGGGCATTCATTCAAACACTGACTAGCACAAAAATAACTGTATTATGTGCATTATGGTCCATTTTACATTGTAAGGTTGATTTCTGCTGTGTTATTTTGTTTTCTAAAGGCACAGTGTGGAGACCTCGTGAATGAAAAGTGAACTGTTAAGATCTTTAGATACCTCTCAACTCCAATTCTGGTTTTATGGTTCTGTAATCAACTTCCAATCCACACGAAAACATTTCAATCACACTTTAAAAATGTTTTGCAAAACTCTTGGCATAACGCACTTGCTGTACTTCATTACACTTGCCTGCTCTCGAGTTTCAAACAGGAGTGAAAAAAGATACTTTTCTGTTCCCTTTTTTAATAGTCTATTGGATTTTCCTGCTACTTCATCTGTAGGAATATAGTCAACCATAAATTGTGTTTATTGGATAATCCATTAGATTGGTTCAACCTCCTTTTTTTTTTTTGTTCCCCACACTAGCAGAAATATTCTGAGCACTCTTCACTCCACCCTCGTGATGCTCCAAAGACACTTTGAATTGCTTTAGCTGGCATTAAAAGTCTTCACAGCTCAGAGTCTCAAAGGACGAACTTTAAAATAATCCAATTTATTGTTCCAACTCCCTTTTTAGGATTATCTCGCTCTGCTGCTTCTTCCCTTTCACTAATGAGATGTAAAATCAGATGAGTCTGACTAGCTCCACCTCTGCTTTATAAATAAGGAGGAAAACCTCTATAAAGAATGTACCTCAGCTCTTTGGAGACTCTTTTGGGGTTGTCCCCCGTGGCAAGGGTCTCTCCAGGAGCACCACATGGAATGTGCTCTAGGTCTGTCCTGTTTGGTGCAGTGCTCTGCCTTCCCTGCCTTCCCTGTAACTGCAGAAGTGTTTGGAGAGGGCGGAAGGGGAAGAAAGCACCTTGGCTCCTCGGTGCCACTGCGTGCCAAGGAAAGCCACCGTGCCAACACCTCTGCTGGGCCAGCGTCTGGACACGGAGCTGGAGCAGGGGCAGGGGCAGAGCAGTGCCTTGATGAGCAAGCAGAGGAAGCCCCGAGTTTTTAACCTGTCCTGGTGAGGAGCTGACCAAGGTTAATTGCTGCAGATGCAGACTTGGGCTTCCCATGCTGGGAATCGCAGAATAAAACCCAGCCTGAACAGCTCGGGCACCTTTCAAAGTGTTCTTCATTAGGTTCCAATTATAAAGCACAATTAGAGGAGCACAGAACTAGAAATGGTGGCTGTTTTCTGCCTCTTTAAGGCATTTCTCTCAGTACCCTCTCCCACACTGTCCCATATACCCAGTCACCGTGACCCTGAGCTGTGCTTCCTACACTGCAGGATGGCTGCAGCAGGGCCAGGGAGGGAAAGGCAGGAACCCCCCTCAGGCTCTGATTCCAGACTTTTGCAACCCCAGGGAGGTATGTAAAGGACACTTAGTCACAGTGATTCATGCAGCAAATCATTCTGAATGCCACATTCTCCCTCATCCACCCAGATCACACTTTTCAAATCCTAACATCGTTTATTTAAATTTTTTTTCTGGATGTCTGACACTCTGCAGACTATTTTAAAGATGGCTGAAAAACAAGCCAGCCAGGATAGTTAAATTTGCTGTACAGTGGTCTGCACCTTCATAAGAAATATTCCAGGGGAACAAAAGAAGTCCAGGGGTTTCCACAAATCAAAATGGGTAGAGGACACACCAATTCCTGTAGGACTCACAATACAGACTTCAAAAAATCTAAATGCCACCATTAGAAATGGGATGCCTATTTGTGGTCAAGCTTGAGCAGTAATTTCAGCAAAAAAAGCCCTTGATCAGTGCAAGCCTTTATTTTCTGATTGTCTCAAGTGATTCATGGTTTCAACCTCAAAGTCTTACAGTGGTTCAGCCTCAAAGAACATAAAAATAATTGCTTGTTATTGGACATATCAAAGCTGTGAATAAAGTATTTTGCACCAGGTTCTTCTAGCCTGATTTCAAGATTTTACAGACCCTTGAAATGAGTTTTCCAAATCTGTCAGTTGAAGGTGGCAATAGGCTTCAAATAAAAAGTGTAAGAAAAATTATGCTTACCCATACCTAAAAGGTAAATAAAATACCTTCAGGTGGTTGCTGCCTAAACTTACCCTGACAAAAAATACCAGGGCATTTTAGAGAAGGAAAAAGATCCTTTATTGACAATCTGAGCTACAAAGTCTAATTTAAATAGACTTAGCAGCTGCTCCTGGACTTACTGGAGTATTAGAGCCTTTCACCAGCAAGTATTCAGGCTCTGAATAGCAATAATGAGAGCACAAATTTGAATGAGACTCAGCTTCAGCTCCCACATCTAAAACACAAGGAGGGTGGCATCAAAATGTGCCAAATTAGAGTGCAGACACCTGGTCCTGAAAAGTCATGCAGAAAACTTAGTTTATACTGCTTCGCCTTATTTCTCATCAAAATAATTTGGAGGCTTGAACATGAAACAGATTTGTGAATTCACTAGGGAGCCAGAGAGAGTCATCACACAGTAATGGAAAGGCAGATTTTTTTATTGATTCAAATTAAGGGTAATTTATTGGAAAAAAAAGCCCCAATTTGCATGAAAGATGTTGCCGAAAGATGCAGCAGCCTAAGTGTGTTTTGATCTGTTTGACTCAAACACACACACAGAGCCCGGCGGGTGCAGAGAGCAGCAGCTCTGCAGTCACTCCCTCAGCATCCAGCAAGATAAAACCAATTGGTCCTGAGCCTTTGCCCTGAGACAGCTCAATCCTGGGGCACTTAAAGTCTCTCCCCTCTTTTATTCTATCATGAGCAGTCTGGTCATTCTCATCCTCTCTGACCCTTCCAAGCGATGAAATCTAACTGTCCTCTGGCTTCACGAAGTCCCAGGACCCCCAGTCAGTTGATTTTGTCCTTAAAATGTGAGATGTCTTTGTTGCCCAGCTCTTGGAAACAGAGAGAAGACCTGAACTATCCCAGGGAGATCAGGTTACCACAGGGAACATCTGAGTGTAGCTCTCAGACCTAAAAACGTTGGTGTTTCCTACATCACAACCATTGCCTAAACGTTGGTGCAATAGGCAACGTGGCAATAGGCAACGTGGGAGGCTATTGCTCCATGGGAAACCAGCTCAATTCTTCCAGGTTTGGCATTTCTCAGACCTAGATTGAATGTTCACTGATAAAACTGGACAACCTGTGATGTTGGAGAAATTACAGCAGTCTTGGAGCAACTCTGGAGCACTCGTGCATATGTAAACTTTTCCTAAACTAAATGCTTCATCTCCTTTTCAGTGCCAGATTCCCTACAGCCAGAGTCACAGGGACAGTGCCATGGGCTACTAATCCCAGAGTTTAACTGGAGTGTGGGTGGGACCAAATGGGCCCTGCCCAGGCTCCCCAGGGAATGGGCACGGCCCGGAGGCTGCCAGAGCTCCAGGAGTGTTTGGACACCGCTGCCAGGGATGCCCAGGGTGGGGTTGTTGGGGCGTGTGTGCAGGGCCAGGGGTTGGACTGGATGATCCTGTGGGTCCCTTCCAACTCAGCTTATTCTATGGTTGTTTCCTCATCCTCCTGAGCTGTGGCAAGGAATGAGACTCCTGTGTGACCCTAACCCCCATCAACCCTAGCCAGAACTCTGGATTCTCTTCCCAGCTCTTGAGACACCCAGGCCATTTCTTCTGCAGCTCCTCACTACAAAGCCTTTGTGTTTATGAGGAAATCTGCTGGGAGTAGCCAAGTGTAAAACACCAAGAGAGAGACACAGACATTTCCCTGCCCTCCCCACATCCCCTGGCTGCTGTCCCTGTGTCACACCTCAGCTGGGTTATCAGCGATGGAATCTCTGTGAGCAGGCTCCTTGTGCCACGTTCATGTTCTTGGTCTCTGGGAGCTAAATGTTCCCAAGGGATTTAAGCCCGTTTCCATCTGCATGAGCATGCTTGGAATGCTTGGGGATTTGAGAGAAGCAGTTGCTCTCCCCGAGCCACAGAGTGGCTCCTTTAGCACGGTCCCATATTTGCATTTTTCCATTTGCATATGCACAGTTTAATGCTAGAGCAGCACGTAAACAGGACTGTTAGTTTTATGAAAATCTGACTTTTGGGGGGAATTGCTTTGTGGAAAACAATAGTAAAAAGCAGGATCCAAAGTAAATCTTACAGTGAAGGCAAAAAACCCCACTTATTACAAGACTACGAAAACTCCATGAAATGCTGAGGAGCCTCTTACAAAGGCAAATTATCCCACAGCGTAGATGGCAAAGGGATCATTTACATTCCCAGTTCGTAAAAAGCAGTGATTAATACAGCTAGAGAAAATGTAAAATTTAATGAGTAACTGAAGTGTTCAAACAAACTGCCAGTTTAATAAAGCAGAATGACAGGGCCAAAGTGTTGGGAATAAAATCCCAAGGTTCTGTTAGCAGAGAGAAAATTCACGGATCGGGTGAGAAAAAGAAAAGGTGATTTAACATCAAAGGAAATAATTACTCTTCATCTAAATAAGAATTAGGAGAAACATTTATATTGTCTTTTCTTCCCCTCTGAATGTCTCCAAAACTCTTATTTATTTTAGTTTACATACTTAGCTAATTAAAGTTCTAAAATAATACAAATTTTTATGAGCCATTTCTAGAGAAAACCAGCATAACTAAAACCAGGCCCAGGCACATTGAATATTGCATCAAGGTTCTATTAGTTTTCATGGCACAATAAATTTTTTAAAAGTTTGCCTCCTGCTGAACTAATTATGATCTTATTTTTAAGCAATTTTTAAAAATTACGCATGGGTTGCAGACTTTCACTCTTAATGGCTTGAATTTAGTAATAACCTGCATTGAAGTTGGCAAAGAAAATACTGAACCAAAACCTCAGCTGATGCAAAGAGGGGAAACCCTCCTGACTCTGGCTGTTTGTGAGAGCTGCGTTTGCAGAGTGCTTGAGCTCTACAGCTCCGGCCCTGCAAATCCACTTGCTACTCCGAGTGCCAAGCTGGGTCCAGCTCATCTCCTGTCTCTCCCATGTTGGCTCTGCAGGCCAAATGTGCCCTGTTACGTTTTTTACCCTGGTTCTCTGAGCTGAGTCCCACAAACCCAACGTGAGCAGCACGTGACAAAGGGCAAGGGAAGCACAGGGTGCTGCTGTGCAAGGCTGGCAACAACTTCTCACTGAGAGCTTTTCACTCCTCACAGTGTGCAGCTGAAATGTCCATGAAAAAGACAGTCCAGCTCCCTCCAGAAGCATTACTCAGATATTTCTCACAACTGCATCTACCTTCCCAAACCACATCCGCCTACTACGTCCAGGCCATGCAATATGGTCACAAATAGATCCATGGAGAGCTGCTATTAATAACTTGCATTCTGCAGCTCCAAATATTCATCTTTTAGAGTGAGAATGGTGAGATAGATCTACTCAGAGCATTGTAAAAGTCAAGATGGCCTCTGAAAATATGCCCATCATGGAAACAACTTGACTCCAAAATCCTGATGTGAACAGATGCCAGACAAGGCAGAATTAAGTGCGTAGGAACCCTTTTGGAAAACACTTGGCATTCATGCAGCATTGTCATCATAACCCCAGCATCCCTCCTATAGTTAGGAGCTCCTCTATGAGGATACAGCCAGGCATTTTCATTCCAGATATGTTTATCCTGTTGGAAGTATGGTATGAGTACTCTGTGTGCGAAGAGAAGTAATGGAAGTACAAGAGCACAAGCCACACTCTGACACAAAGTCATTATTTCATAGTCTCTGATGTCTGCATGACCTGCTGCTCACAGAACTCATCTGCAGAGAGAGGACTCTTCCCACTCTCAGCGAGGACTGGCTTAGTTTCAGACGCTGGGAGGTTTGTGGGCTTTTTGTTCACCCTTTTTCACTCCCTGGTACAGTTACTTTTATTTTTACTGTCACATCGGCAAAAATCAATGAACTGAGAACACAGCTGCTAGAAACACTTGTTAGAGACACTTGGATACAACACAAGGTCCCCCACACAGACTCTCCCTTTGCCGTGTCCCTAACAGCCGAAAGAGGCTGAGGAAATGGCAACATTTGAGGGAATGGCATTGGCCAGGGACCACAGCTACAAACCAGCTAAAAACAGGGAAGAAAAGCCAGTTTTAGTAAAGAGACCCTGGATTAGCTCAGCTGGTCAGAGCCTAGTGCTAAAAACACCACAGTTGGTGGTTCAACCCCTGTGTGGGCCATTCACCTAAGAGTAGGACTTGATGATCCTTGTGGGTCCCTTGCAACTCAGAATATTCCGTGATTCTGTGGAACTGATGATCAAATTCCAAGTCTGCCATTATTAGATGAGTCTGCCATCATAATATTTAGAGCTTGGGTGTGAGTGCACCCAAAAATTCAACAGCCCAGGCAGTTCTTGCAGTGTGTGTGTCCTGAATGAAAGGGATGACCTCAGAAATCTTCCTAGAAGTCAGACTCAAGACAGATTTACATAGATATCTGCAAAGAGATTCGGGTGCTTGGGCTACAAAACTTCTCTAGCCATCAACTCAGCTTCCAGATTTTAGAAAGAAGGCAAGAACCCATCAGCTCTCCTGAGGTCATCTCTTGTCCCTGCCTCAAACGTGTGACATTGGCTCCTGGACACAGCAGGTTCTTGGCAGTGATGTTAATTTTAATTTAACAGCAGAGTCCCAATGCACTGAAGCATATTTCCCTCTAGGGACTTGAGCATGAAAAGGAAAAGCTGCTGAACAGAAGGCAACATATCTTCCTCTACATTTATATCCAGAGACATATCTGCCTGCAATGGCAAGTAGGAAAAACAAGTGTCACCTCAGAGAAGAGCTCTGTCACCTCATCTGTTACCTTCCTCAACAAAACAATGGCTCTCTGAGGGGCAGACGAGGCTGAATGGCTTGTACCAGATTGTTTTTCGCTGCAGGCAATATTTATAATCACTAATTTATATGCAGAAATATTTATAAACAGTAAATTTAGAGACTGTCATATTGGTAAAAGCTGCACAAGCCATGTCACAGAGTGTTCTGCCCAAATCCTGCATCTCTTTAGGTGAGAACAGGATGCAGAGGAAAGTGGCCTTCCCATGAATTATTACTTGTCCTTTTCAGTACGAACTCTCAGAAACATCATCAGCAGGAGCCACCACATCTTCTGAAGGCAAGTAAATGAAAAATAAAAGGCATCTCTATCTTCTGAAATGCCACCTCTTCCAACAGCTACTATGGAGCATGAAAACTAATTCAGAGCTGTCCATTGCTTTTGCTGTTCTTTTATTTCCCTCTGTTCACCTGGGGAGAGGGTAGAGACATGCACTGCAGAGGATGCCATCACTGGGGTGCTCAGGGGCAGCCCATCCCTCCCATTTTGCTGGGAGGACTCACAGCAAGCAGGGCTCCTCAAGGGATCAGTGCCACCCAGCAGGAACACTTCCCTGCCTAAGAGCTGCTGTTGGTTGTCTCATCTACACTGACACAGCTCAACAGTTCAGAAAAGACCTGTAATAGACTGGTGAGGACTCTGAGATCTCCTGACCAGATGGCAATTCTGCCAATCTCCTCCAGGACTCATCCTGCTCAGCACAGTAACACAGAGATCAGCAAACTCAAACCACCATCTCTTACCCACCTGCACACAGACTGGCAAGAGTGTCAAATCACTGCTGTCCAGGCCTGGAGGATAAAATTACTATTGGTACAAAAAGGTGGCTTTCTCCAAAAAGCAGATGCTATCACTCCTAAAAGACCCACTGCTGTGCACAGCAACAATTGGAGAGTTATTTTATTTCTGTGCTTATCTAATTTCAGACAAGACTGAAACACCAGTGTGGAACTGCAAACAAAACAGATGCACGTTCAGCCTCGGCAGGTTTCGAATTGTCTACCAAAACTCTGTTAGGTTTATCTCACGCTTAATTGATTAATCACAGGCAAGACTTCCACAAGCAGTGTGTGCCCCCAGCACATCATTAAGGATTATGTTCACAGATACCCTGTTTAGACAGCGCTGTGTTAAATCCCAGCAAATAACTTGGTCACCGAGATGTGCATGGAGCCTGGGAGGAGGGAAGCTGCTAAAACAATCACGTAATGACATGAAAAAGCAGTGGGTAAGAGGCACATCTTGATTCTTCCTGGGCATGAATGCTTCACTAGGGCTTCCTCTTTATCAGATTTGCTGGGGAAAAAAAAGAGCCATTGCTATGGTGCTTCCCTATTAGAAATGTCAGACACACTGACATAGATTTTTTCTCATGCCACTGAGGAACTCAGAGTAACAAAGGAAAACACCAAGATCTCCATGCAGCGGGCAGAACTGCAGCTCATCGATTGTCATCCTTCCCTTGACAACTCCTAGCAAACTACTGTAGCTGCAGAGAATTTCTTGTGGTCCAGAAGGCTGTTCCAAAGTCCCACAAAGTCCACAGTGTTTATCTAAACCTGTCAGCAAAGCAGCCAGAAATAGATGTCCCTCTACTGCCGCTGCTGGGATTACACAAATTAAACAAGTCGTAGGTAACAAGGGATTTCCTCAAAAGTCTTTCCCAAGCAGCTTTCTTGGTACTTATTACCATGACAGAAGAAAAGGAGAGTCTGAGAAACTCAGCTGACAGCACAGCAGACCTTTGCCTCAGGCAAAGCAGAACGAATTCCCCTCGTTCCCAAGGCAATGCAATTTATAGCCCAGGGCTGTGTCTCATTACTCCTGCCCAAGCCAAGGTTGCCACAACTTCAGTGTCACTCCAGCACAGACTTGTCTCTCGCTGGCAGCTCCTCTGAAGGCTGAAGCCATGGGTTTATCTAGCTGCAAACCTGTTCTCTGCTCTAGAGAGAAGTTTGGAAAGAAGAGAGAATCTTTCTGGAATGATCTGTCTTACAAGACCGATTTTATAAAAAATAATGAGAGAGATTAGAGTATGAGGGAAAGGACTGAGTTGCAGCCACCAAGCAGCAGTGATTGCTCAGCAGCTGCATGGAGGAGTTCACAAAGTTCACCTGTAATACGAATGATGGCTTGGTGAGGATGTTGCTTTTGTCTGGATAACCTGAATAATTTCTAATTTGTCTGTGGCCTAAATAAGAAAATGGCAAGCTAGTAATGCTGTATATGCATTTTTTTTCTCTTTAAATTTAGTGCAAGTTCAACACTGTCACAGAGACAAAGTTAAATAGCTCAGAAAAACCTTTCAGCTCAGTGGAAAAAGGAACTTATCAAGCACTAAAAGGAAAAATGTTCTAGGCAGTAACATGCAGGAGTTCTGTATGCATGACTTGTGTTTGGATTTCTCTTCTCCAGTAGACAAACTAATAATTATTGGGCAGCCACAAGGCCCCTGTGCTCTGTGCAAAAGAAAATAAACAAATAAACCCCACCACTTCCCATGGCCCTGCTGCCAGGACTGCAGCCACAGGAAGAGCTGGACATCACCCCTGCCTGGGACCTGTCCTGGGCAGGATCTCATGGAGGAGAAGAGCCCTGAGCTTGCCCAGCAGTTTGGGGGACCACATTCCTGACTCTGGAAAAGCACCAAGGTGTGGGCCTTAGGGAAAATCACTCGTTCCAAAAGACAACATAAATTTGGATAGAAGAACCTTTTGCTGTTTTGGCAGGGGGAAGTTGTTTTGTTTTATTTTATTATTAGATATTTTCTAGCTTGTGTCCTCTCTTGGAGTTTCTCTCCAAGATATGGGCCTTGTGGAAGCATTTTAAGGATGACAGCAATAGCCTTGCTTTTCTTGATTCCTTCCTGTGAACTTTAGAGTTGGCCCATGAAAGCCCAGGGATTAATGAATCATTTCCATCAGAAGAAGGGTTTCAGACCTGAAATTCAGAATGACCCTGAACTGGGGACATTTCAACACCAAACTGTCAAGACATGTTAAGTCTTCCAGGGACAAGACTCAGGTGTAAGAAAGAGTTCCTAGAATTTTCACTGGTGAGCTGATTTTGGATTTTTGAATGGAGTTTCACTATTGTTGAAAGACCAAAATATTCCTGAAATGAGGGAGTTTGAAACGGGAATTAAATTCTGTCAACACATGACCAGACCTGCCCTGCAGGTGGCTGAAAAAGAATATCCTTCACTGCCCCAGGACGGTATCTTCACTGCATCTTCTTTTTCCCAGAACAGAGGAGTTACTCCAAGAGGACATCAACAAGACACTGGCTGGCTTCTCCTTCCTTTCAGACTTTCATGACTGCTGCAGCTCTTTGATCACCACCTGGTCATCACCACTGCTGCCTTTGTCATGAGAAGCACCACGCTTCTCACTGGATGACTGGGAAAACAAAACAGGGCTGGCTGATGCTGCTGTGCTCTCAAATTGTGATTTCAAGGTGATCTGTGCTCCTTTCCTCCTTGGTTTGCAGCAATGGGAGGGGAAGCCAGAAGCTCTTTTTGTGCTTGGAGCCAAACAAGGAATTAACTTGCCCAGCAGAGTGTGTGCTCCGGAGTGTAGGAACGTCAGGGGGACAATCCATTTCATGGTTCCATGAAGCTGATTGAAACATGATTACACAGCAAGCCAGGGGCTCTTTTCTGAGATTGTCCAACCACCCGTGCTTCTTAGGAACAATTATTACTGCAGGTGACTTCAAATTGCAGCTGGGATGGACTTAGGTTTAACCTTATCAGGGAGTTTCAGACCTTTTGGAGTAGGAGACTAAAGTTAATTGCACCAAGTATGACACAAAGAGAGTAATTTGAAGGAAGTTATCTTCTAATGACAGGAAGGAGTTGGTGAACAGGTTAGTGAACAATCCTGATCCTTCTCCAGTGCTGGAAAAGTAAAGAACTGAAGAATATATTTTATGACCAGATGAATGGGGACATTTTCCATCTTAAAACTCACTTTGAGCCAGGCAATTATTGCACTTACATCCTTCCCCAGCCCACTAAATTTCATCCGGGAAACAGGAGGAAGCAAAGTCCTTTCATTTTTCCATTCTTGTGCTCCTTCTTTCAGGATAAGGTTAAGGCAGAGTTAATCAGCATTTGCAAGTTATATTTAAGGCTGGATACACGTGAAAGACTAAAAGCCCTGCAGAATAAAGTCCTTTAATTGAGTCACAGCACAAGCACAGCATGGCTGGTAGGAGTATAAAAAGCCAGAGCGCAGCTATTCATTAGGAATGAATATGGAAGTTAACCCAGGGAGACCCTGGGAATAAAAGAGGCCCATTTGCTCCCTGGCCTATTTACTGAGAGCCACGTAAACACGGGGGCAATTAAACCTGAATACAAACACAGGCAGCACAGCCAAGGCAGAACAGAACACGGTCCTGCGCTCAGTTTTGACCAGGACAAGGGGCAGCAGGGCTGAGAAGTCTCCTCTGCTCTCCTTTTGCACAGACTCTTTTTTCCTGTTCATATTTCCTTGGGACGTTATTGCTTTTGGTTTTCTATAAACAAAGCCAAGTTTAGTGCCTGTGAGAAAAGGAGGAAGAATGGACTAGGTAGCAAAGCAATTGGGAGCACCTCAGTAATGTATTCAGGCATTAAGGATTTCATCAGGTTTACTAAAAGGTCATTAATGATAAAATATCTTCTTTTATTTTACCTACTTTCTAAACATTATAGTCTATTCTGCCATTCAGGCTTGCACCCCACTGACATTAATTAGCATGCTATATATTAAGGAGAGCTTTTAATGAGCTGTTATTTCATATGATTTTATTGGAGAGCCTCATTGTTCAGCTTAATAGCAGAAAATGACAACTATAGAAATTGCTTTGATAGGACTGCAGCATTGAGGTGGTTATTCAATCTCCATGCTTGTTCCTCAGTTTTTCCTTGATGCTGAAAGCTCTGCCTAAAACTCCTCATTGTGGTTTGCCATGATACACTGGGTTTAGGGAAAGCTGTGGGCAAGGAACAGCCCCCAAACCACACAGTGGGGTGTGACCAGCATCACACACAGCTGCTGCGTCTGCTGCATACCAGAAAGCAGCAGGAGCAAGGCCCACATGTGGACAAAATGGTTTGGCCACATTTATAGATCAAATATCAGTCTTAGCTCTTATTGTAGCTGACAACGGTGAGATTGTGTCGTTTTAGTCACTTGAACCTTAAGCTATACATTTGCACTTACTCTCCAAGTCAAGCGTCTGCCTCGCAGAATGGTTTGGGTTGGACGGGACCTTAAAGATCATCCCACTCCAACCCCCTGCTGCCTTCCACTAGGCCAGGTTGCTCCAAGCCCCATCCAAGCTCGCCCTAAGCCACTTTTCCCAGTTTCAGACAGAAGCTGGTGAATTGAGAACGAAAGGAAAAGTTGTTCTCCCTGTGCTAAAGCCTTCATCCTTCTGGAAGCAATCCCACCCTCACTGCCAGCAATCCCACCTGGACAGCAGTGACAGCAGGGATCAGGGAAAAGTGGTAACCAACAGGGAAGGGAACAGGAGAAGGAGAAAAGGAGGCAGGGGACTCAAAGTGACAGAAATTGGTAAATGAGCAGGACACAGAAAACTAAACCCAAACCCGTCCTGTCCACTGGATGGCAGGATCATAATGACTGGCTCTGAGACACAAGCACAAGGGACAGCAACAAGGAGAATTTCCCAAATGGAACCATGCACCCACACACACATACTGCTTCTGGAGGTGATGCAAAGATCACCTTCACTGGCTTCTTCCCTTTTACAGAGCTCCTCAGCGGCATCCATTAACAGGATGAAGCCACCACCACATCTGAATTATTCAGTCATATATATTTTCTAAATTAAACAATACTGAAGATGAAACAGAGAAAAAACCCAACAATCTAGGAAGGAAGTGCAAACATGCATCTGCAGTTTGCTTTCAACTTAGCTAACTGCTACGTTTTGGTAAACAAAATGGAGCTGTTAAAGAGCTTTGTAGTACTTTAACTGCACAGGTACACTGCCACGTGAAAAGATGAGATGGAGGAAATAAGATTAAGGATCAGCTGTTCTCCTGGATGAGCAATACAGAGAGGAAAGAAGAATAGACAGAAATTGTAATTTTTTTCTGGAAAAAAAAAGTACTGGAAGGCAGAAAGACAAGATGCTGATGTACCTACAAAAGGATGCTTTAAAATTGAACTTCATTACAAGAAGGAGCAAGTTGGAGGTTTTTTCCAGTTCTTATCATTTATGTTATTATTATTGGCTTAGAAAAAGCACAACGTGCACACTAAAGTAATTCCGCTCCTTAAAGAAAAACTGTTGTTGTAACCAAATATTGTCTCATTTGCATGGGATTTATATCACTGCATGTCTATTGGCTTCAAAAGAACAATAAAAAGGTAATCAAAGAAATTGTTGTGCTCAAGGGACCACATTATGCTTTTACTTCTGAAAAGCTTGATCAAGCAAATTTTTTTTTTAACAGTTGATTCATTCTATTTATAACACAAGTATGCTACTTACCTGGAGGTTGTCATACATTTGAAAAACCCTGACATCTGAGTTTCTCTGAAAAACCCTCTGATTTTCTCCCTAAGATGTTACTGGAAACCATAGGATTTTAAAAACCATCATTAACAAATGCTCCCAAGTTAAGCACATCTTGCGAGCAACAGCGAGTGAGCAACACACAATTAAGAATCCTAAATAATTTGAAGAAGTTTGTTCAAAAGCTCTTTGAGGTGCTTGTTCAGAAAAGCATCCCTAATTAGGAAACCATTTAAACATTCCCTAAGTTTAAAGTAACTGGGACAGGATGGAGAGGAACCGGAGCTATAAAATACAGCGGGCTCTTTCCAACAGGGAGTAACCCCCGAGTAAACCCCCAGCCTGCACCTGGAGCATCCTCCCTGCACTGCCCTCCTTAGCTGGAGGAGCAGGAGCAGCCAAGCAGAGCCATCACCCCGGGACGTGCCAGGCAGACAGAGCCCAGCCTAATTCCTATTAGCTCCCCACAGCAGCCTTAAATCAACACAGCTCCAACCCAACCGCAGTCCCACCACGGCATTTGATGTCTCCAAACGTGCTGGGGAAGGAAAACCATCTTGTTTCACCAGAACAGCAGCTGCATTTGTTGCCCACTGTGTTACTGCACGCAGGTAAATCGTGCTTTCCTTGCAGCATCAGAGAAGCTGCCTTAAATGAACGCCCTGTGTGTGGCAGGGGGGTCTCTCAAGCATATCCTCAAATTCTAGCACTGACAGGGGAGCTTATAAGCCCTATTAGTTTATTAAAATTTATTAAACAGCATGGGGGGGGGGGCATGAGTTCTCTGTGGGATGCCACTGGCTGTGGGGTGTGGGGAAAGAGATTTCTTGTGACCTTGTGATCCTCAAATTTCACTGGAAAGCTGTCTGACTGAGCCCTGCCTTGGTCCAGAAACAGAGCCACACAATCTGTCACTAGCACAGCATCCCAAACTACTACAAGAGCAAGCAATGCTCAGATTTATCATCCTTCTCAATTGCCAAGAAATGATAATAAATCAGTGCAATCAGCACTGCTCATTTCCCATATTCTGGCCTGAATCTTTATTAAGTGGAGCCCAGAACACTGGCAGCGTTTAACCAACCTGTTCACCAAATGCTCAGTAAATACTACAGTCAGCAGCCATAAAATAAACAATTTGTCTTCAGCCAGCCCAGCCCTCTTCCAGGGCCCTTCTGCACTAAGAGCCATAAACTCCAGATCTAACTGAGCTGGGTAGATGTGAACAGCTTTCCTTGCATGTCTCTGAGAGGGTGACACAGCCTCTTGTAGGGCTGAGAGTTTCAAAGTTAAACACATGATACATGGCCACACACTTCCATTGCTAGTTTAGATTATTAAAGAAGTCTAATTCAATAGAGCACAGATGCAGTAGATCCCTAATTCTTGATGTAATTGGCTTTCATGGACTCTGGACAAACAATAGACTGCATCTTAAAAATCCAGTGTCAGAGGAAAACAGCGTTAGCACTGCAGACAAACAGAATAATTCCCAACAACGTCCCTGCAGATGAGTGATAAAGCCAGAGCCAACACCCCATCTTTAATGGATCCTTGCCTGCGTTTTGAACACTTGACAGCATCTCCTGGATGTTCTGCCAGCGTGCAGCTAAAGGCAGCCCCAGCTGTGTGTGGCACGGCCCAGCACAGTGAGCTTAAGTGAGAAAGCTCCATCCCAGGAGTCTCCTGCATCCACAGAATGCAATCGAGAGGCTGGAACATGATTGATTTTCATGGGAACATTCAAAGCCACTTGCCACTGAAGGCAATTTCCGAGAATTGTCATCTTTCCACTATTTCGACTGCAGAGCTTTATATAAATTGGTTGCAAGATTTTGTGGTTGTTGCTTTCCTTCTTGAGGGAGCCATTTTTCACCCTTCGCAACCAAAAAAAACCCCCAAACCCTTTAAATAAACAAACAAGTGACTAAGCCAAGCTGAGTTCCCAACTCTTGCAGCTTTTCCCGGGCAAACCTTTTTTTTTGCAACACCTTTTAGCAGCAAAGATTTAATCCTAAAAAAAAATCAGGTTTCCTGAAGAGCTTAGAAAAGGGCTATGAATAGAAATGGATGCATATCCCTGCGTAGCTATCACACCAGATAATCCTGCTTTTTGTTACAATAAGCATGCACTTTCAGGGGTCAAGGGGGGAAGAAATTTGTTTCCACCCTTTTATAACACAGGCAATGCATCCCACCAATAGCGACCTTATGCACGACACTCTAAAGAGGCAGTTTGCAGGTAACAACCTCTCCTGCAGAGAAAAAGGGAGTGAGGTGATGGAGAAGGAATGGTGTATTGGCAACTGGAGAGATGAAGAAGGGCAGACTGCAATTTTACATGGTAACTAAGAGGATCTGTAGCCTCAGAAGTGCAATTTAAACTCAAATCCACTGGGATTAGATGTACTAGGCTCCAAGCATCCCATTAAAGAGCTGAAATCGTGTATGAAAGTCCCTTGTATGATTATTCCTGGCATCAAAATAGAGATTTACAGCATTTCAGAAACAGTGACTGACAAAACTAGCTAGTTAGAAGCTGCAAATGCATCCTTATTTTTCCCCAAAACCACCAGGGACTTAACAATCCTAAAGATGAGGACATAAACGATTACAGGACTGCACCTTACAGTGTTCAAAAAGACAGTTTGCTGTTTCAACATTGCCTCTAGGCATGGCTCACTGAAAGGACTCCAACAGTCTGGGAGCCATTTTTCCAGCCAAAGAGCCGAATATTCGGGATCCACCCTTTAAATGCTGTTAGGATTGCAACACCTCCAACAATGCCTTCCCCCAGGCGATGTGACCAGTATTTCAGACAGCAAGGACAGGTGGGTTTCTCTTTCTTCCTTCCTGTTTAAGGGTGAAATATTCTACAACCTGACAATTCTGAGAAATCGAATACACACAAAAAAAAGTATTTACAGAGGCAAAAGCCAGCATCACTTAGCGAGTGCACCTGAATGTGCTCAGCTGCCCAAAGGAACAGCAAAATGCAGATATAAATAAGTTCTGTTTACTTATATTTTCTAGATGCAAGTTTGCACAAAGCATGCATCTAAGACAACCTCATGTCATCTAAAAGCAGAAGAATTTTAGTGCCAGAGCTGGTCCACAACCTTAAATGAGGTTGCTTGCCCTTGCAGCCCAATGACAGTGTAAGTCTGATGGTAGCTTGACTTTACACACACTTAGGAAAAAATAAATTAAAAGGAATAAATCTTTGTTGCATGTCTTTGTACACAAAGGCTTTGAAGCTGAACTCTCACATGGTGTGAGGACAATGAGCAGCATTTGATTATCAGGGATTTTAAAGCAGAGCAGCTTTTCAGGAAGGGTTAAAAAAAAGGTAAAATAAAAATTTCAACAAGTTGTGGTGCTTTCAGTCTGCCAAGAGACCGATTGTGGGCAGGATTACTGAAATATTATAAAATTGTCCCACTCACAGGTTACTCCCAGAGACAATAATGACAATAAAAGTGTAATAGTGCCTCTTCCATGAGCATCACATGCAGAACCATCTCTGCGGAGCATTTTACCCAAACCAAGGTACCAGCAAAGCCCAGCTCTGCTGTTCAGCTGGGTTTCTGAGCACAGATTGATCTGCCTGCCCTCTCTGGGTACCTACACACCTCGAAGCCACCTGGGGACCTGGTAGAGGCTTTCAGGCTTCCTTCTGTTACTTCCAACAGCAGCCGGTGCATCTCCCGACTGCTTTTCCTGATGGACAGACACCTCCTGTCTCAGCACTCACCTGTGAGCCTCTCTGGGCTCCCCAGCACCCTAGAACGATCTGTTCCATCTTCCCTTTCTACCCAGCTCATATCCTAATCCTTCCAGCACTGATGAACTGATTTGTAATTCCCAGAGCTTTCCAAGTTGCCTCGAACAAGACGTTTGTGCTCCCCAGAAAGAGACTGCAATTAGAGAAGGATCTAGACCTGCAATTACAAGGGATCTAAAAGGTCCCTCTGTTTAAAAATCCAGCTGTTTCTGTACCCAGTGAAGCAATTAATTCTGCAACTGAACACAGAGGGGGTTTAAGCCACTTCTAAATGCAACGCTCCTGCTTTGTTAAAAAGCTACAATGGCATTCTGAAGGAAAAATATCCATCAGAAAAGACTTGCAGAAGTAAAAAAGGTTCATTAAGGTCCTTCCATTTTGTTTAGGCTCTTTAGAAGTATTCAGTCATTACGAAATCAGTGCTTCTGGCTGCCAAAAGACTTGCTGAAGGTTGTGCTGCTGAATCCCAGCCCAGTTGGCGCCCAAGCAGTGGATATGAAAACTGCAATGGCAATTTGGGTTATGGGGACATCTGGCAGGGAGCTGCAAGAATGATTAGGGACCTGAGAAGAAAATCAGTCCCAAAGGGAAGCAAGGATGTAAATAGAATAGACAGCATGATTATTTCGAAGCATTTTAGAAGCTTACAATGTTTTATTTTATAAACAGAGGGGAAATACAATATCCAGACACAACAAATCAGATTGTGATGGTGATGGTGAGAAGGGAACTATTGCTTAAGACGAGAAGGCGGAGGTTTATTTGTTTTAATTAGGAGGGTTTGTGCCCAGAGGAGTTTGAGTGACTCTCAGTTGCACAATTCCTATTTGTGAATTTACCCAGTTACTTCCAGAGTAATGCAGCACCTGACACCACCCACTCAAGTTCATAAAGTGGTAATATTTAATAAATACTTTGCAGGGAATTTTTCTTTAATAAATGCGCCCAGGCCTTTGTGGTTTTTTCTCCCTAATAACAGCAACACAGTTGCAGAGCTTCCAGAGAGCTGCGAATTCACTGGAACATCATTGAATCTCCCAGGACAGAGCAGAATTCCCAGTGACACCAGTAACAGTGTACAGGAACTGTATGGGTTCCATCTGCGTGGATCCCCGTGTTCCAAAAGGAGCCAATCACCCCGAGAGTGCCCTGCCTGTCTCTCCAGGTTATGTGCAACTGCTCTCCTGTATTTTTATCTCCAGCTGATGGATTTGTCTCAGGGTTCCATGGACAGTGGAAAGGTTCTGTAGGAATTTTCATGTGGAAGAAGGGACAGGAAAGGACATTTTCATTCATGAGAAGCTCCAGGCACTATGGTCCTCACAGTGTTCCTAGCACTTGGATGTGCATCCTTTTGGAGATGAGGGGGAGTAGGAAAAGGAGGAAGAGTTTGAATTCACCTTGACTTCTCTTTGTCTCCAGCTGCCAAATATGCAGAGAGTCATTATCAGAAAAGAAAAATTTGTTTGTGCCTCCGCTGAGACTTGAGCAATGATATGACTTCAGGGGCAAAGGCACTGTCATGATGCATCACAACCCTGCAGGCAATAAAGTGCCTCATGCAGCTGCTCAGCCAGAAAAGCTACTCAGATTGCTGAAGTCCTTTCAACAAGCTGAGCCCAAGGCAATATTTTAGTAAGAAACTGCTTCTTTAAAAATTAAAAGGAGTTATTTTTGCATCATTTGCATCATTTGACTTGGGTTATTTTAAATATGTTCTATTATAGGTCACCTGAGTTGCCAGAAGAAAATGAACTTGTAACTGATTCTATTCAGATTAATTCCTTTAACATACACCCAGATTTAGTGCCTAATTCCTTACACAGACACCTTCAAAAACCATGAAACGATGAGGGTTAGTTCTGTTTTAGCACTGACAGATGATTTGCACCCTGCACACATTTCCATAAGTGTCTCAACAGTGACCAACAATGACTCCATACTTAGTCAAGGATTTCAGCCCAGCTGAAATGACACTAAATTACCAAGAGGAGCTTCTGTTCATCTGTTTAGTGTTGCTGTATCAAACTCAGTCGGGCCTTTGTGAGACAAATGATGACCTAAAAGTGAAGTTAAAGGAGAAAGTTTCATCCGTTGCCCATGCTGGAGTGTAAGAACTCAGTGATGTTAAAGCTGCTTCATTTTTTCCATTTGACTGTGACAGAGAGCCAGTGCTAGCAAGGAGATCTGGGAGTGACACATCACAGGACATCCTGTCCTAAATGGACAGGGGAGAGGAAAGGGGCAGAACCTCATCAGTATGACAGAGCCACTTCTTGCACTTGGGGCTTTTCTGAAGTGAGTTCGTACAAAAAGCACAAAAGAGAAAGTGAAATATTGGTTCTTGCCCCTCTGTGTCAGAAAATGCTGCACAAGCCACAGTGAGGGGTTTTATGTCATCATAAAAACAAAACTATGTTTCACTTTCTCCAGCCTTACAGAGGTGAATGCTGAACCCATAAACTGACACACGCTCAGCCAGCACTGGTGCACCACTGTCTGTTGTTTAATCCAAGTGCCTTTACCTTCTCTTGTAGGACTGTATTTCATTTCACATGATCCTCTAAAGAGTCCCTCCTCTTACATCCCTGTTCCACACATTTGGGTGGACAGGACATTATGGGGAGTTTCACCAGGAGCACATGACAGCAGCAGCACTTCGTAACCTTCACAAGAAACACCAGCTCTGGCACACTCTGGGATCACATTTAAATGCTTCTTTCTCATCCAGCACAGGATGGTCAGTGATCATCCCATAACCTGCTCTACACACTTTGTTTGGCATCAGGGAAATTGTTGGGATGCACAAACATATCACTGAAACGTTCAAATAGAGCACTGTAAGATAAGAGTTGATGTTTCCTTTCTGCTGACATTGCCAGCAAGTGCTGTGACTGGTGGAAAGGTGAAGAGGAATCAGTTACAGTGTGTAGGTATAAAACCTAACAGTGTTTTACCTCAAGAAGGAAAAAATGAAAAAAACCAGACCTTGGAGCTACTGCAGAAGGAAAAAGGGCACCTGAGACATGGGGAAATGTGTGGCTCTTATTTTGCCGTAAATATTGGAAAGAAATCTTTCTCTTTTTTGAACTGAGAGACTTTTTCAGTGGTAGCAGCAGACTAACTTGAAGATTCTTATCTATTTTAATCAGGCTTTTTTTAACCACCTGCTGAGATGTCTCAGAGCTCAGGATTGGCTTAAACACGCATGAAAGGGGCCCTGTGGCACATACTCCTTGACAACAATCTGTTCCTCTCACCTCATAGAGTGTAATGATGCCATTTGTCTCATTTGGAGGCTTCCACTGAACGTAGATCTTCTCTTCAAAAGGTCCTCCTTGGATAGATTCCAAGGGAACAGGTCCAGGAACTGCAAGAAAAAAAAAACCAAAACAAACAACAAACAGTGTTAAAAACTACCACCAGCTCCAGCTTCACACACATGAGACACCAAAAGGCCACCAGACAGAAAGCTGAGTATTAGAAATAAATAAAATTAAAAATTAAAATCCCTCAAGGCACTACCATTACCAAGCTACTATCAGTGTGAAAGGCTTATTTCTCAACTTTTGGTTCAAATAACGATACCCTAATGTAACCACTAAGTGACAAATAAAATCAGAACCCATGAAAATATGATGCTAATTTCAGCATGATTTTATCCCAGTACAGCAGAGCAGCAGCAGGGAATTTAATTTGTCTTTCTCCACCCACACAACAGCAGAACTCTCCACCTAAACAGCCAGACTGCACCTTGGCATGGAGATGCTGCTGGGCTGCACACCTTTATCACAGGAAAGACTGATTTGCTTAGTAAAGTAACAATGCAAGATTTATATTTCATTACAGCTACAAGGCCAGCACAAAAATCCACCTACTCCAGCAAAATTTTAATGCTGTAGGAGATAACCAACTAAATGCACTCCCAAGCCTGTCTGATAAAAACCATGCTCATTTTTCTGGAATGCTTGCCATCCTTTTGTGTCCCCCATGTGATTTATTGGGCTGGAGGAGCCACTTTCAACTGAGAGAAACTTAGGACAGCAACTTCGACAGCCCAGGCAGAGGAATTTGGTCCTTGGTCTGAAATAGCTCAGGTGGGATAACAACACTTTGAAGTTTTCATCAGTTCCTCCAGAAAACTGTTCTTTTATATCCACAACTGTTCTGTTATATCCACAATTAAATTTGTTTCTGAGATCTCTATAAAATGTCATGTCCAGAAGATCAGTATTAAGAAAAGCTACACTCTGGGAAGGAAGGAATTATAAATTTTTTTGGGACGCCTTCTTTTGTGAAGGCACAAGAAAAATCAATAAATACCAGGATTGCATTTGCCCATATGATAAAGGAAGCTGCTGGGTGGTTCAGAACACGAAGAATTAAACCTCCAGCTTGTTAATAGCTGCTCAGGCTGGTGTCTGTCATGCCCAAGCACTACAGGGACCTTTGCCCTTTCAAGAACATGGCTGTGAAGTGGAAATCATTTCAAACCTACAAGTTTTACACTCAAAACAGACACACTGTCCAGAGAAGCTGCTACAAGTCTTGTGGGACAGAGGGTTATGCTGTTATTTACAATTGGAATACGACTCTTCCCTCAAAACCCAACCAACCAACCCCACCACAACTCACCATCCTCCTCAGTCTGCACCACCAGCTCCTCGCTTTCCATTTTGCCCTCGGGGTTGGAGAGGGCCAACCTCAGCCTGATGGTCATGAAGGGCCGGAGCCCTCGCAGGGTGTAGTGGGAAGAAGTCTGGATGAGCTCCTCGGCCTCGAATTTCTGCTGGTTGAAGACGTACTGGTAGTGGACGGTGAGGTTGTAGCTGTGGCACCGCGTCACGGCGTAGCCGAAGGGCTCCCACTGCAGCGTCAGCTGCCGCGAGCGGATGTCAACGACCTCCACGTTCTGCGGCCCGTGCACGGGATCTGGGAAGCAGGAGGAGAAATAGAAATAGAATTTGATGTTTAAACAAGGCAGCCATCCATCAATGCGCTTCCTTCCGTGTGTGAAGTGTCCCGGCCCTCCCCAGTCCTGGATGTTCTTGTCTGTACGATGTGTAAGGTGATGGGGAAATGAACGTTGGATCCACAACTGCATTCTGGCTCCTGAGTTTTGCCTGGAAATTTCCTGTCATGAGGCCCTGAACAGTGGTTGTGCTCCTGATTCCTGTGAGAGCTCACTGAATTCAACAGTGGTGACAGGATTCTATCAGGTAAGGGGTGGGGAAGTTGCGCTTTCTTCATTTTTACCAAAAAAAATATTAAAAATAATAGTAGTTGATGGCCTACTTGACAGTGCTTAACAACCTTGGTGAGTCCAGCCTTAAGTGATGCAAACACACAGGAAATGGCCCCCAGGGAAGGAATGAACTCACATCTCCCAGCTTTGATTTCAGCTCCATGGCCCCTACACCCTCCTGCCACCTCCAAACCCACTGTGCTCACACTGAAGCCCCAGAGTGAAAGAATCAAGACTAAGGGACCAACTGCTGGACTTCCAACATCCCCATGTCCCCCCATCTGTTAAACTCTTGGATGTTCTGGCAGTAGGGTGTACAAGCAGGTCCTGCCACTCCTGGAGTAAATTTTCTGAGCTATCTCAACCTTGTGCCAATAAAACTTTAATTTCAGATCATCTCCACGCCTTGGTCCCATCAAAGCTTCTTTGCTCTTTATTATTCTTTCTGCAGTATCTGTCTGAGGTACACTTTGAATATTCATGTGGAGGAATCATTTTCACCTGCTGTTCCTTAATTTATTTTTAACAGCCTAACTCAAATGCTCTGACTACACTCTGCCCTTTAAAAAAAATATAAATGCATGTGCCACTAGACATGGAGATATAAAGAATGAAGGATGAGCGAGTAAAATCAGTGCCTGAGACAAGGCAGATCATAAAAATTCTACAGATGTCAGAGTTTGTTTATCTGACATTTCTTCTACTTGTATTTGCTCTTTTGCTCAATATATATCTGAACAAGGCAATCAGAAAATACGTAATTTCACATAAAGTTTCTTAATTTATAGCACAATTCAGGGTTCTGCCCACTTCTCATATTCTCTCATGACTTCAGCTTATGAAAAAAACGTTTTCGTGGGAATGAAATTTGGAAGGACTCCTCAATACCAGTCACACTTCTTTGAGAGATAATTAAAGTGGGAAAAAACCCTTCTAGTAATTCTTGAAAGTAAAGCACGCACCAGCCACCCTGACTTCAATCTATTCATGCACAAGCAGAAAATACATTTTAACAACCTGCATATTCTAAAAATCCCCTAAGGACTGGCAATGGGAAAGTATCCTCCGTCTTTATATAGATATGCATGTGTGCAGACGCCTTGGAAATAGGATGGATATTAAAAGACCAGGGGTCTAAAGCTAGCAAATGGTTTAGGTTTGCCTATAAATTATGTCAATCCCTCAGCACCCAGAAAACACCTCTTAAACGTGAGTCTTTAACTCTGTGTGTCAAACAAAAAAAAAAGTGACTTAGAAATTAGGATGTTTCTATGCATAAATATACAAATATGTATATTTAGCATTAGGTGCTAAGCATTCATTTTCTATAAATCCGTGAAATTTGTGTTTCTGCAGGTGACTTCTATAGATAAATAAGATCAACAAAAGAATGGTTCTGTGAAAACTTTCAGGCTCTGAAACGGTAAAGGTAAGCCCAAGCCTCATTCCAAGATGCATCCAAAGGAAAGAAAACCAAAAGCAAATGCAGATATTTGCCCTGCTGAACTCTGCCTTACGCCAAGCACTCAACTGCAGAGCCCAACTCAGAACGTGGCTGAGATGTGACAAAAACAACCAAGACAATAAGGCAGCTGAAAATGGCAATTCACCTCCATGTTAATGTTTTACTGCCTTTTTTAAAACTTATTTTTTAATTGCAGTTACTGTCTTTAAGTCAGTCATGTTATGGAGTGAATAAGCAATTAGAGGGTGTTTGGTTTACCCATGTCAGATGGGCTGACTGTACCTACGAGTAAGGAACAACCTGATCCAGCATCATCTCACCAAGTCCTCTGCCCAAAGCTGGGCTAGGGAAGATTTCCTGCAGTTCTTAGCTTCCTTTCTCATCCTGTCCACATCTGCCCTTTCCTTTCCTACCCCGAACTCTGAGTGGTAGAAGCTTCTCTCAACCAGCTTCGAATTCTGCTCAAAACTTTGCTGTGAATGCTGTGAGCTCCATCACACACAGACAGTTTGAAAGTCTCTGGATCCAGTAACCAGCCTGCAAACCACAGATGAGTTTGGGTTACAAAGTAAGAAGGTAAAATCCATACTGCAGACCCTACTACACCACATTTTCACAAGAACCATCTGTTCTCAGGTTGACATTCCTAAACCTGGACTCAAATACCCATATCCTGAGGTGTCCCTGGCTGCAAGCACAGAGATTTGACATCTAGTGTCCATCAAGATCCTTGAGCAGACGGAGAATAAGGACATAAAAATGACTTAAATTTTAGGTTCAGAGAAGAAGAAACTAGACTGGAATTAAATCAACAAATAGAAGCTTGCCCTGGAAAGCTTTATATTCTCTCCGGTTTTCTTCTCTTGGTTTCAATCTCCTTTTTCTCTGCATGCAGAGACGATATAATTTTGAAAATGTTTTCCTGTTGCCACACTGATTTCCTCTGCAGCAGAAGCCATTGAAACCTCCTTTTCCAAGATGTGATTTTGTATTGCTGTTTTTAAAGGGCACTGGTCCTACTTTCTTCTCTGTGTAATTCCTTCTGCCTGTCAGCTCTGTGAGTATTCAGTCTCAAAAGGTCTGTAGCACCTATTCCTGGGACCTGACTGTCTAACATCACCTTTTTCATAATGTTTTCTTCCGAAAGAAAAGGAAAATTTATAATTCATCTATAATTCTCTGACATTTGAAACTGGACACCCTTCTCCATTTCTGTATTCTTGGAATGATAACTTCCAAATAATGCAAGAAAATATCTGAAAAGTGGTAACTTTGCACTTGGCTAATGGAATAAAAGCTGCAAATATGTATCTCAGCTTCAAGTATACAAAGATACCCTCCAAAGCAAGACAGAAACACACTGGCCCAATTCAAACACTTAAGAGATCAGCTATTGGCATAAACTGCGTAACCCGAAGCAAAATTTTCTATGTGTCCTGAGACCTTGGGGAAAAAAAAAAAAAAGGAAGTTCTTAAGAAGCTCAAGCAACAAAACAGCTGCCACAGATCTACTGAAACAAGTCTTGAACCTTTCCTTGAACACGCAAGGAAAATTGCAGTCTCTGGGATTTCACTGTGCAAATGCTGTATTTTTATTTCAGCCTGGTTGAACCATTAATTAGATTTTGAGTGTTCACATCAAAGTCAAGGATTGAACAGTATTTTTTAATACCTTTATCACCCACTGATGCTTCACTACCTTTCATTACTCTGGTAGGCTGCAGCAAACACTCAGCAGCCAGGAACATTCCTGGAACCCTTGGGATGTGCAAATCTGGAGGGGTCTGGAGCTCAAGCCCAATGAGGAGTTTCTGAGGGAGGTGGGGGCTCAGCTGGAGCAAAGGAGGCTCAGGGGGATCTTCTGGCTCTGCACAGCTCCCTGACAGGAGGGGGCAGCCCGGGGGGTCTCAGGGGACAGGGATGGGATGAGAGGAAACAGCCTCAAGCTGTGCCAGAGGATGTTCGGATTGGGTATGAGGAAAATTTCTTCACAGAAAGGATGGTCAGGTGTTGGAACAGGCTGCCCAGGGAAGTTTTGGAGTCACAGTCTCTGGAGGGATTTAAAACACAGGTAGGTGTAGCACCTGGGACATGGTCTAGTGTGGGGCTTGGCAGTGCTGGTTCAACACTTGGACTCGACCTTAAAGGGCTTTCCCAACCTAAATGATCTGATGATTCTAAGTGGCCCAAATGGAACAAATCCTCTCAGTGATCCTTCAGTGTTCCTGTGTTCTCATTCCAGGTGAAAAGACACTGACTGTTGAGCAAACATTGTTCAGAGACTGCTTTTTCTACCATCAGAATTTCACAGAAAAGTTGACTTTCAAGGCTGGTTTTGCTCATTCCTCACTGAGCGTCACAGAGCTCGTTTCCTTCGCTGCCGTCCTCTCGCTCAAGGCGAGGTGCAGAAAAGAAAAGGTTGGTTTAGATTATCAATAACAATTGTCACAGCTCTGTAACCCTCCATCAGGAGAAGAACAGAGAGGAAAGGAAGCCGTGGGGAGACACTGAGGTTTGAACACTGAGCTCAAGTTGAGGTGTGGAGTTAAATACAGACAATCAGCTGCTGCCCCGGGTTAAGTACCTGCTGCAGGAGCCTAATTGCAAGAAATTGCTACTGTCAGTAAAGACATGACAGTAAGGAAAGTGAGTGGAGATGTCCCTCCTCAGCTGGGGCCCTGTGCCCGTGTCCCCTGACCCTGTGGAGAGCAGGAGGCAGAGCTTATTAGCAGTGCACTGATTAAATTCTGTTTCCCAGCAGCAGGCTACAGAGACTGAGAATGCACAAAGGGAAGAAAAATGAGCATGGAACGAGCAGCAGCTTTGTGTGAATCCTGAACTGATGCTTTTGGATACAGAAAGAGAGAGAAAATAGGTGTAACTATGAATTCTGCCTTTCCCTCTGCACGCCTACACTGAGGTCATCAGGCCGTCGCTCCAACCAGTGCAGGCCATCCAAAATCTGGGCACCCCAGTAAAGACCCCAGTAAAATCCCCAGCCCTTCCTCTAGGCAGACTGGGAGGAGATAAGGAGAAAATTTGGTGCACTGGTTGCTGGTAAAGCCACCAAAACCTGTGTTCTCCCAACTACCAGCACGGTACAGCCATTTTCTGTAGCCCAGGAAAATCCTGACATTCATTTGTATTTACAAAATATAAATTTGGCAGTGGAGAAGTGCACAGAATATTTCACTCCCACAACAAATTGAAACAGTGGCCATTTTTCAAGCAACAGCAGCAAAACCCATAATCACAGAATCTCTGAAAGCCTTGGGCTGGCAGAGACCTTCAGGAAAATCTCATTGCAGCCCCCTGCCATGAGCAGGGATATCTTCCTCTGGAGCAGGGTGCTGCAAGCCCCGCCCAACCTGGCTGTGAACCAGCAGTTAGAAGGTTTTCTGTGTGTTTTTCAAAGACAGCGTTCTAGATCTACAGATGGGAAACCAAACAGAAACGTGTCCAACATGGATTTTACTCCAGGTATTAGATAAAAGCTGAAGCCTTCTCTATCTCCCCTTTATTCCCTATTCCTCATCTTCCTCCCTTAATTTCCACAGGATTAAACAAGTCTATGAAAACACACCTACTATCAAAAAACGTAGCAAGGCAAACAGAGCAAAAATAATCAGTAGGTTTACCTTAAATGCAAAATTCACATGTGTGTGGTGGTTGAGGGTAAACCAAGCCCCTCCACAGTGTGTGCTGCTCATCTCTTCACAGAGATCCTGACAGATGAATTGTCCCATGAACACCTGCCACGGCCTTGTCCCATGCACAGACATCTCTGAGTGATGGACAACTCTGTCCATCCCTGAAGTGCAACGTGTCCTTCTGTGACAGTTCCTCTGCTGAGCCTCACAGCTGCTGCCCATCACATTTCAATGCCTCTGAGCCAAAATGTGGGATAAATACCTTTTCAGACATGACAGCTGAAAACACTGATTAAACAGAGTTCACCAGTCTTTCAGCGCTGTGAAAGTGTTTTGGTTTTGCCCTTCTCTGTGGAAAGAACATCTCCCTAATACTTGGATCTAATTTTTGCTTTCTTTCAAACTACTTCAGGTATCATCGCTGGTCCAAGAACAGAGCAGACAGAGCTGAAAGTAGGCAATTATACAGAAAGGTGTGTTCTGAAAGACTTGCCTTGAGAAAAGAGAAGAAAGGAGTGAGACTGACACAATAAAATCACCAGAGAACAAACAACGTGTTTGTGAGATGCCTACAGTCAACTGAAGCTCAAGCCATGTACAAATAAATAGGTGTCATCACAGCAGATAAACTAAACCAGGCTATTTTAGGGCATTCTCTGAGCAACAAAGAAGGAGGAATGCTGCCACACTGATGAGTCTATTATAAAAGAAATAGGAAATAAATTAGATAATGGAGTATGTGGTTAGGTAAGCCAGGGACCGAGCTCTCTCCACAACTAACATAATCATTTAAATTCAGTTAACTGCAAATCCTCTTCATTTTTTTAAATTGATCTGGTTTAGTTTCAGTTGCAAATTTTACTTAGAATTCTGCACTGAAAGAAACTCAAGGTTTGAAAATATATATAAAAAAGGAAAATATTTCATACATTACAAATTCCATTAAACATCCTCTAATCTCAGACTTCTACTTTGCTAAACAGAACCAATCAAAACAAGTTTAAAACAACCCCAACACCCTTAAATAGATCCCAGATCTATCTGGACCCTTCCATTTGTTACAAAATGTGCCTGTCACACTCCCAGACTAAGTCCAGGTGCTGGCCAAGGTCACAGGGAAAGCCCAGGCTGTGGAGAGCAGGACCTGAGCTGCCAGCACAGCCTTCCCAACACCTGCCCCAGCACTGCTGCAGCCAGAGCTGAGCTGCCAAAGCTCCACTTGTAAACAACTTCAAGATAATTAAGCACTGCTTTTTAAAAAGGTTTATTAGCATCTATTTAAAGGAAATTTTTTTCATTGTATTATGAAATGGCAAAATGAGAGGTTGCTTTCTTTTATACCCCAAACCTGTTGTGCCCTAACACACTTAAAAAATAACAATTTAAAAGAACAATAAAGGGTAATTACAGATTTTATTAAAAACATCTATCATGGATACACATAGCAGTAACATTCCATGGCTGGGAACAAAATGTACATTATTGAGCATTTTGATGATTAAATACAATAGCATAATTAAATATGCTAATGAACATGAGATTAGAAAGCAGGTAAATCACTTGGTTTTTGCCAAACAAAAGTAAAACCTCTGGTTTTACAAATTTATTTCATTATACATAAATAAATATTTATTTTAACTGTTTGTTTTACTAACACATACATGCATTTATTTTTATTATCTCTTCCTCTATGTGTTTTGCCGTTATCCTCAAATCGACCAAATGGAGGAGATTCAGGGTAACAGAGAAGCTAGATCCTGACAAAACATAAATTATCTTTATAAAAATAAATAAGGTAATCAAAACAGTGAGTAAAAGAGAGGCATCCTCTGCAGAGTCACGGGGCTGTTCAATTATTCTGAGCAGCAGAAAAAAGCGCTGCTCTTGCAGACAGGTTTTCTCTCATTTGTAACTCTGGGGTCTTTTTATGTCTGTGCAACCTGCAAGAGAAATTCTCAATGTTCCTTCAGAATCCTGTTCTTCAACAGCAAATATTTTTAAAAATAAAACTATTCCCAGTTCTACTTGTTGACCTGGCAGAAGGAGCTTCTACAGCTGATGAAACAGTGCCTTTGTGAGCACCAGTGGAAGAGCCAAATTGTGCCAAACCACTCGAGGCCTCGACAGCACATCAAGGGGGGTGATGCTGCCCTGGGGGCACCCCTGGGGTGCTGTGTCTGGCTCTGGATCCTCAGCACAGCAGGGCCAGGGAGCTCCTGGAGCGGGGCCAGCGGAGGCTGCGGGGCCGAGGAAGGGCCTGGAGCATCTCGGTGCCCAGGACAGGCTGAGGGAGCTGGGGCTGCTCAGCCTCGAGAGGAGCCCCAGCTGAGAGGGGCCCTCAGGCCTGGCTGTCCCTGGCTGCAGGGAGGGCTCCGAGCAGGGCCCAGGCTCTGCTCCGGGGCCCAGCAATGGCACCAGAGCAACGGGCAGGGCCTGAGCCCAGCAATTCCCTGCACAGGAGGTGAACTCCTGCCCTGGGCAGTGCCCAGCCCTGAGCAGAGCCCAGAGAGGGGCTGGGGTCTCCTCACTGGAGTTACTCAAGAACTGACCGGCCACAGTCCTGTGCCCTGTGCTCCGGGATGGCCCTCACGGAGCAGGGAGGTGGAACAGATGACCCCACTGTGGTCCCTTCCAACCTGACCCTTCCTGGGATTTATTAAACAATGCATAGAAATAGTTCAGCAGAATAAATCACAATAGAATTAAAAAAAAAAAAAATCTAAAAGCACTGGAAAGCACTGCAGAGAAAAGGAATACAAAGGATGAAAAATTCCTCCATACATCACAGACAAGGTAGGAAAACACTCGACAGAGGGATCTTGCCTAACAGCAGCCTGCGTTCTCACTTTGTCTAATGGAAGCACTAGCCCGTGGCTTTCATTATACTTCCCGAAAGAACACAAAAATAAAAAAAGACAGTGCCAAGCTTTCAACACTCAATTAAGATTTAGGATGTCACTCAAAGGAGGCAAAAAGCTGTTCTTGTCTGGTGGTACTCAGCGAGTAGATCTGCCTCATTCATTGTTTATGTTCCCAGTCAGGGCACACTATCTGTATTAAAGAGAACGAGACCACCTAATGGAAACCTCACAGCCTGGGGAAGTGTGAGGTACCAGTGTGCTCATCAAAATAAATTCTCCTGTGAGAGCAGTTTATTGATTTGTGTATTTGACTCTCTTCGGGATTATTGTTCAATTACTTTTATCCTCCGAGATGAAAGTGGCTGAATGTAACATCAAAAGCAGATAAAAAGTCGCATGTTTCAAATTTTCTTTCAAATCTCCATAACATCCATTACAGATCCGATTTTCAAGAGGGCCCTCTGAGAGCAACAGCAGAGGGTAACTCCATCAGACATACAGCTCTCATCTATATTTTCCCTAATTATTCTGGCTGAAACATATTCCCTGTAAAACACATTATTTGTCCTTGAGGAGTGACAGTCTGCAGAAACTGACTGTGTCTCCTCTTTATCAAGTGAGCTGCTTGCTAATTTTTGATATGATTAGTGATTTATCACCACTTAAAGTTGCAAACACAGAACTCCCACTACTAACTTGCAGCACTGTTGAAGAGGTGCTGCTGCTGGTGGTGAAGAGACCATGAAAGTGTCATTTTGCTGGTTTGCATTCATTCCTCACTAAAGGTTTTTCATTTCATTTGCAAGAAAATGAGAAAAAGGTATTTTTAATTGCCAACCCTGTTTTCAGTGTGGGACATAGACTCACATCATTTTCATTTTGCTGCACATATCACAAGCAGTGCAGCACCTGGAATGAGGCTCTTGCCACCCTTTTGGGAGGCAAGTGTAGCCAGCAGCTGCCTGGTGCTCCTCTCCATTAATAAGGTGAGCTCTGCTGTGCAGTCACCAGAGAAAAATGGCCTGAGTTCCTCAAACATGGAAATTCACACTACTGCAAGCTTAAAATTCCAGCAGGATAATTTATAACGAACAGTGCACTGGGATGATGGTTCCTGTGCTCTGTGTGGCAGGGACATTGAGACCACAGCTCAGCTTGAACGGTGCCCTCAGTGATGACAGCCCTCAGTCTAAAAACTCATCAGAGGTGACCTCAGTCACAGCCACAGCCTCACTAACAGCATGAACAGGATGAATTTAAATAAATAACTGCACTCCCAGTTTGCATTTTTGACCAGTTGCTGTTTCCTCAGCTCTAAGAGGAACCATCCTGACAATCAGGGAGGCAATCCAGCTCTCTCTGCACTCTTAGGGCAGCCCTGCACCCTTCCCTACACAGATGTGAGCAAGGCTGTGCTTCGAACTCCCAGGAGCATCAGGGCTAGCCAGAGATGGGGCCAGAAAGCCACTCTGACACCGGGCAGAGATGGAGCACAGGAGTTCTAGCTCATTGCAGCTGCATTTTTACCGCATTCGAGCCATTCATCTGCTCTGGAACTACTTCTGTCTTTTGTCACAGACGGTTGTAAAAATCTTTGCAAAGCTGTTTCCAACCTGCCTGTAAAGCACATTGGTTTTCTTTCAGTGATGCAATTACAAGGGGAAAGCAGTCATGAATATTAGTGAACTTTAAAATATTGTTTCTAGGGGCAATAGATTTTACCCGAAGGGATATTAGTCCTCCACGTGAACATTACAAAAAATCACTTTTAAACTTACAGCAACCCATTTCAAGTCCATTACTATGCCTTTTCAAATGTCATGCCTCGAATGTGACAGTCAAATTCCAGAATCAATCAGCCAAATGGAATTATTTCACTCAGAAATTTTTTGAGGAGAAAGTAACAAAAAGCAGTAAAAATGTAGAATAACTTCATGCTGTAACTTCAGCAACTAAACAGGCTTCTTGGTGAAAAAAGGGGCAACACACTCCGTGTGTCTGCTTTACAGGATGATGAGCTGCACAACACACTGGGGATTTCTTTTTGTAGCAGAACAAGGTTTGGGGTTTTAATTTGTGATCTGTCCCATAAACAGTGCCTGGCATATCTCCAAGCAGCACCAGGTGCCTGGACACAGCTCACCAGCTGGGTACCCCCCACGCACGAGGGGCAAATCCAGCATGTGCCCACTGCAGTGTGTCTGCAGGCTGAGCCTGCATCTCCATGTGTGCTGTTGTGATCTTCCTCAGCAAAGTTTTCCAGTATCTTCATGAATCCACATGGAAAACAGGCGAAGCCCAGCTGCTCCAGTTAGAAATCCTGCTCTGGAGCATCCTAGTAAGCCAGTTTGAGCATCCTTGCACGCCAGTTTAACTCACATAAATGGTATGGCATATTCTGCCCTCATCACTGGAGAAAATGAGAGCTTTGGAATCCTTTCTGTCCTGGCTGACATCCCATTATCCCAACAAGGCACATTTAACATAGTCCCAGGATGTACAGCAGTGGTGGCTTTCAGACACTGCCCTTCGTCTCTGCTCTGGCATTCGTGCTCGTGCCTTCTGTTTGTTTTACCTTCCAGCACTTCCAGATAGAAAAGATTTTTTTCCTGGAGCCACAGAGCGGTGGTGGTACCTTCTGTGTAGAAGACAGACAGTGTGTAAGATCAATCAGGATCAAGAATCGTAAACTTCATTTCTTCCCCCAATGCTCTCACAACTTCAGCTCAGTGATAGGTAATTAATCCAGGTGAGCCAGTGCTGCTGAAGCACCTTGTCCAAAAGCAAACACGATGTAATCCAGTGATCTGATCCTGGGGGAAAATGGCTGATGGATGGGGAAAGAACTGTCTACCTTTATTTTCTTATTTCTGTTGGAAAATGAAGGGCAAATAACAACCAATAAAGTACAAAAAATACACTCTTGTATTTCCAAATGCCAGGAAAAATAACCTTCTGATAAAAGTGTAGCTGAAAAAAAATAAAAATCTCTTTAGTTTTCAAAGTGAACCTCAGAAGTTGTATTAAAAGAAGATTTTACATAATAATGGGTAACAATATGAGGCAATGAGACTTGATAGTGTCAGAGAGAGTTTTCAGGTGCATGAATTGACGTGCAAATGTTGCAAAAACTGAGAAAACCCCTTGAAGTAAGTTACAATTCATAGCAGGTGCATCAGGCACTGCTCAGACACTCTGAGTGAACTAAGTTCTGATGAATTTTTTTCGGACTTCTTGTTCCACGTTAGAACCCTTCATTTTTCATGTTTGTAGTGATCTGTGATGCTGCAGGGGAAAAGCCAGAGCCTCCTATCCTCAAATACACCAGAAAGGAAACCATGGGGTCCAAGACATTCATTTTAAATGTGAACTAAATGTATATATTTGGCTCAGAAAATAACCTTTGTCACTATACTGACACAGAAGAGACTTCTGTTAAGTAACTGTGCCGAGCATCAGCTATTTGGAAATTAAAACAGAAAGAGTGGTGCTTTCTCACACTGGGACTATGATGGGAATGCCAGAGTGTGATTTTCACACTTTGTATTCATGACCGTGCTGCCTGGGTGTGGTAAAGATGATCCCAGGAATGTGTATTTAATAGGAAGCCAACTGGTCACGTTAGGGTTAATTAAGGAGTTAAAAATCCTGAGAACAATCCTGAGTTATGGATTACCCACAGAGCACAAATCTCTCTGTACACCCCCACAGCAACTTCTACACAAGTTCATGTTATCATACAGGGAGCAGCATAAGGAGATTTCTGTAGCAACTCAGAGCAGTTTAACTTCAATTTTTGTCAAAGGTATTACCGCAACAAGACTTGCAGTTGGCTGGAATAAATTCATCAGAGTCTCAGAGTCAGTTTGAATCAGTCACGCCCTCACAGGCTGCCTCATTAGAGGAATGTGACCAACCTCCACTGCCAGGGCATCAGCCTGGGAACAGAGAGCAAAGCAACAGCGCTGGCACCACGCAGGGTCTCCCATCTTACTGTATTCCTTAAAACCATCGATGTTAGGGGCTATAGGGGTCAACTTAATAAAACTGGGAACCTCCTAGAGCCAACTCACAAACAAAGAGGTCCCTGTATCAGATGAGGTATGAGAAATGTTGTTACAGAATCTTAGAATCACTGAATCATTAAGGTTGGAAAAGCCTTCTAAGATCACTGAGTAAAACTGTTGATCACTGCCAAGCCCAACACTAAACCATGTCCCCGGGTGCGACATCTAAGCTCAGGTTCACACAAAATTCTGAGCTTTAGCGGGCCTGACATCCTTGCAGGTAATGTCAGAATGTGTGAAATCTTTTTTTACATGCCCATGCATAAATATATCAATTAATGTTATTGCTTAATTCATTTATATCTAAAGCAAAGGGGCATGAAAACTGAGCACGGGAACCACAGCAGACTTTGGGGATAATCATGTGAAACTACAAAGCCATGAAGAGTTTCCCTACTGTCAAAGCACACATACACCTGATCACTTACTAAAAGGGGTTCCTTCCTTTCTGTTCCTTCCTTAAGGAAGGGGATTTTAATCTCCAGGAATGAGGGTGCAAAGAAACGTGTTCATCACCTCTCCAGTCTGCTTTATACTTATCCATACCAGCCTAGCTCTCAACTGCAGGGACTGTGCATCCTTAGCAGCACCGCCACTCAAACTCCATAAATGCTGCAAATGTCACTGAATAAATTCATTAAACACAGGGCTGATTTTTTCCTGTTGGATCCCGTTCTCTTCTGGGATATGCTTCCAAGAGGCAGTTTAAAACTAGCTTGAGCATGACTTCCACAAACAGGAGGCAATAACATCAAACAGCTAAAAACCACAGTACTGTGTGTGCACAGTCCGTCAGCCAGAAAATAAGGAAGGTATGAAAACAGAAGAAACAGGAATTAAGAACCAGAAATTTTCAGCTACAGGGGTAATACTCTTGTGAAGATAATCCTCCTATCCAAGATGTGACAAATCCAACTTGCTAGGAGATGGCTTTGAGACATGACAAAAAAACTGCATTCAGCTGCACTGGACAGCACATGTCTGGTGCTTCTATTAGAAGCAGAAATTAATACCCAGGTAGAAATAACCCTAAATCAGCCTTATTTAGTTCATCAGCTGAAATGCCAGCCTTCACGTAAGAATACATTTCTGGCATTTCCAATCTTACACTTCCTTGTGATGAAAAGCCAGACTTGTCACTCACTTAATCCTGGACTGCTCACAGGGCAGGGAGGGAAGCTGAGAGCGGAGCTGCATCCGACTGCTCAGTGGCTGCTCTGCCAGCACAAGGGGAGGTGTTCTGCCCAGCACATGGATATTCCTGGCCAGCTCAGGTGCTGGGAAGGAGAAGGAGCACTGTGTGAGCACTGCATCCAGCTCAGAGGCTCCCAGCACAAGGAAAACCTGGGTCTCTTCTAACAAGCCCAGGAGGCCACAGAGGTGTCCCAAGGACTGGAGCCAGGCTGGGAGAGCTGGGGGTATTCACCAGGAGAAGAGAAGGCTCTGGGGAACCTCAGAGCCCCTTCCAGTGCCTAAAGAAACTGGAAGAGGGTGGGGAGGCCCTGGCACAGGTGCCCAGAGAAGCTGTGGCTGCCCCTGGATCCTTGGAAGTGTCCAAGGCCAGCTGGGACAGGGCTTGGAGCAGCCTGGGATAGTGGAAGGGTGTCCCTGCCCATGGCAGGGGGTGGAACTGGATGGGCTTTAAGGCCCCTTCCAACCCAGACCATTCCATGATTCTATGTCTGATGATAGAAATCTGTGGATGTGCAGTGGGGCCCTATAACAGAAGAGAGATTACAGGCATTAAGAACAGTTTGGAACTGTGTGGTATTGAGTCATTTTCTGAGCAGGCAATTAATCCAGCTGCATTTAAATAATAGTAATAATAATAATAAAAAAAAGACTGCTGCATTTAAAGGGCTTTTGAAAATATCTGCTGGGGGGTATTAACCAGACTGCTGTAATCCTAACACTGCTGTATGTTCAGATTACCCTGAGCATGCTGGCTGGGTTAGCAGCTACACTTTTTATAGATTTGACAGTGTTTCTGAAGAGCTGTTTTATTTGTATTTTCTCCTACATAATGCCTCTATTAAAACCCTTTAAGGGTCTTTTCTTAGTGTCAGGCTGATCAGATAAAAATGGTGTTAAAGAAATGCTGGCCCTGCCCGTCCCACTCTGCTCTCCTTGCACTTCCCTCGGGCATAAAATTGTTTTGCTTTATTTTTGTTTGAGCTAAAATGCAAGCACATCCTAGAAAAGGGCAATTATTGGGCTAAATGCAGTGCATTGATTTTGTTCAGAGCAAACTCTTATCTGTCCTCCACTACCCCAACAAGTGTCTGTAGCATTTGGAAATGCACATTTGTTCAAATATGTACATTCCCATAAGAGCTAACCATCCATGGCCTTAATGGCATTGCACTGCTGACTTCAACACCCCGGTGGAAGGAGGACATGAGCATGAAATTAGAATTAAACAGCTGGTCATAAATTCTATCTAGACCCTTCATAAACACGTGTTGCTGGAGTGCATTGCAGCCAGAGCTCAGCTGCAGCAATTTAAACATCTCTTGGTCTGGTTAAGGGAATAACTGCGGAAAGGAGCCAGTTGGCATCTCTGCCCTCTTCTCCCCCAGCTCAATTTCCAACCACACTCCTGAGGACTCCCCATTTGCCTAACCTTATCATTATTATGGTTGTGGCATATTCTACATTGCTCTAAGTAATTATCCAGCCTTAGAAATTGGAGATTTTGGGATTATTGTTACCGGGTTTTCATTATTATTGCTGTTGTTCTTCCTGTGATTATTGCTATTGTGTTCTGCCAATATGGAATGGTGGAGAGAGGAAATCCCTCCAGATGTCGCCAAGGCCAAGGAATCAGCTCACCCCCATCACACAGAGATTCCTTGTGTGTGATGAAAAAAGGAGTGGCTGCTACTCCTGAATCGTGAGAAAAGTGTCCAATCATGGACAGAAGTTTTCCGAGTGTCTTCGTTGTCACTGGACCCACTTCACTTTGCAGCTGTGACGCTCTTGAGTTTTAAATTTCACAGGAGATTTTCTGAAGACGAGGAGGATTTTCTGGAGATGAAGAGAAAGTGGTTGTGTCTGTAAACCTTGAGTGGAACTGCATGGATGCCACCTGGAGATCCAGGACGTTTCTAATCTTCTGCTTCTCAGGATAAGTTATAACCACCTAGGGAGCAAATGCTAACACATCTCTGGTAGGAATATTGTTATTTTAATAGCCAAGCAGTAATTATTTTTTCTCTGCCCTTCTTTCTTGCCCTTTACTCTGAACAGGAGGAAATCATTAACAGCTAGAGAACAACCAACCATCCAACTGACTTTTTCAGCACTTGTTGTAGGTAGGAATATTAGAGGAAAATGAGGTTAGGAATAAGGTGTGCTCTTTATATAAATTCAGTGGCATATTAAATGAATGAAAAGTGTGTCCCACCATAAATGCTGTTACAACTTGCAGACCTGTAGTGCCAAGCTGTGGCAGCAGTTATTGGAATGTTTCAGTAACCTATTAACAGATCTTTTCTTAGAAACTCTCAGCTTTCCTTAACACACTTCCAGCAAATGGATTTCCAATAAGGATCTAGCTCCTTTCTCTTCTTTCCATTTCCAAATAAACTCTTTCAGGGCACAGTGGTGTGTTTGTGTGGAAATGGCTTTGCTGAGAAATTGAAAGGCAGGATGTGGATCAGTTCCCTGCATGAGCTTTGCAATATCCCTGAAAAGCGTCGTGATCTGTATTTGGTGCCCAGAGCATTGCTTAAGCTACTGAGGAGAAAACTAATCTCTTGCGCTTTCATTGGCAGCACTGTCTCATAGAGTGATCCTAATGGGGTGGAAATGAGCTCAGCTGCCTAATTCTGTTAAAAACATAGGCTTTTTCTCACACATGAATGCCCATCTACTTCCTTGTAGCCTTGCTGAAGCCATGGCAGCAAAGAATCAAGTCATAGTTGCCGAAAACAGAACACACTGCTTTTTTTCCACTTCAGCTCTTTTTAGTTATTTATTTATTTACAAACAGTAAGAAACAGCCAGTGGAAGAGACTCTATTCACGCAGAAAAAGAAACATTCTAAAGTAAAAAAGATCTTGATGTGGACAAATGAGCTTTTCCCTAACTTTTAGGGCATGACTAACTTGCTCATTAGCAGCGTAATTTTAAGTAGCTCTGTAAACCTTGTTTTTATCATCTCTGTTTCACAAGCCACAGGTGAGGGCAGTGCAGCCACAGAACCAGACGTGCCTCTTGTCAATCCAGCTCCATCCAGCTGTGATCCATGTGCATGCAGATTGTCCAAGCCCTTCCACGGGCTGCTGTGTTTGTGTGTTGGAGCTGTTGGCTGTAGGAGCACAGAGCTCTGGGCCCGTGGTGATCCAAATTTCCCAGCTGGTGGATGACCACTCCCCTGCTCCTGCCTGTGGGATATGATGGAAGCAGGTAGGGCTGCAAATCAGCCTCTCCATTTCCACCTGCCTCTAAATGAGGACATGAGCAGTCCCTGATGTGGTTTAGTGGCCACAGTGGAGTTCGGGCAAAGGTTGGGCTTCAGGATCTTCGAAGTCTTTTCTAACCCAAAAGATTTTATGACCATTTCCTTCTATATAAACAATCCTCTGGGGGTACTTTTAGGTCCATTAGGGTTGACCTTACTGTCTATGCTCATTAAAACCAGGGCTCAATTTGTTAAGGGAGAAGAGGAGACTGAGGTCAGACCTCATTGGGCTGTAAGGCAGCTCCAATTTCTCCTCCCTCTGACAGGGACAGGACCCCAGGGACTGTCTGGAGCTGTGGCAGGGGAAGGCTAGGCCCGATATCGGGAAAAGGTTCATCCCCCAGAAGGTGGTGGGCACTGAACAGGCTCCCCAGGGAATGGGCACAGCCCTAAGGCTGCCAGAGCTCCAGGAGCACATGGTGGGATCCTTGGGGTTGTCCTGTGCAGGGGCAGGAGCTGGACTTGATCCTTGTTGGTCTTTCTACTCAGGACATTCTGTGACTCTATGACTTTTTTTCAGTTTCAGGATGAATGTATCCGTACAGGACTTTGTGGGAAAGCTTAAAAATGGAACAGCAACACACTTTGCATGGATATACATCCATTTTCCCTTCTGAAGACTGCAGGGAATATGCTCATAGCCACTCCAGTTCCATGCTCTGAGGCAGCCGTGGATGCTCCTCAGGCAGAGCTGGCTGTGTGAGGGAGGACCTGTGCCGGGCGTGGGAGCACACACAACTTCATGTCCCTCGTAGGAGACTTCCATGACTGTTCGCTAAATCGTGCTAATCGCTTGCTTTGCTATGCAAATGAGCTGAAAAGGGAGCTGAAAAAGATGTGTCCAGGCCTCCACAGCAAACAGGAATTAGGGAATGGGAAGTTACAGCTTTCTTTCATTACATAATGTTGAGTGAAAGACTAGGGCAATAACTCGAAATTCTCTGGTGAATAATTCTAATTCTTGGGGGTTTGTTTGTTTGCTTGTTCGAACCCAGAAGTTCCTCAAAGTTTAAGAAGCAAGTGGCCTGAAGTTCTCCTGGGGATTTTTTGTGGATAAAATCCAGTCTGCTGTGTGCACTGAGAATGTTCTCCACCTCCTCAGCCTTGCTGCTGGAGCAGTGCCTTGACCCTTGCAGAGTCCTTTCTTCTGCAGTGTGGGGTGTGAACCAGCAAACAAACCCCTGGGAACTGTCTGAAACTAAAAGAGCAGAGATTTAGATTAGATCTTAGGAAGAAATCCTCCCCTGTGAGGGTGTGGAGGCCCTGGCACAGGGTGCCCAGGGAAGCTGTGGCTGCCCCCGGATCCCAGGAACTGTCCAGGGCCAGGTTGGACGGGGCTTGGAGCAGCCTGGGACAGTGGAAGGTGTCCCTGCCCATGGCATGGGGGGGAATGAGATGAGCTTTGAGGTCCCTTCCAACCCAAACCATTCTGTGATTCCATGTCCTGAATTAAGCTGGAAGGTGCCAGGCTCCCGAGATGCCAGCTCCAAAATCAAGCACATCAACAGCGAGGAACTTGATGGTGAAGCAGATCAAATGCAGCACTCAGCAGTTGAAGCCTCATTCAAGAACGATGCGGATTTTCCCATACAAGTAATCATTATATATGCAGAAAGATCCACGGGATTCAGATAGAAAACAGATCAAAACTACTTCAATATGTTAACATGATAAGGGTCTCCCATGGAAGATAACTGCTGCAATTATAACTGTACTTTTGCCTACAATACACGGTTGCAAAAGGAACTAAGAAACTTGATGTCTGTGCTTTGAATACAGGCACAAATCTAAACACATTAGATAAAAACTCTGTAACTGCCTTTTTTCCTCATGTTGTGTCTAATGCTTGAAAAGAATAAAAAAGAACACACCAAATTCGTTGTACAGAGTTGTGTGTAAAGAGCCAGAGATGAAGGCTGCGCGCTCAGAAGCTGATGCTCTGGAGAACAAATTTCTTCCTTGGAACAGAGAGCAGGGTAAAAATCCTTCCTGTTGGGTTTTTTTGGGGTGGAGGAAGTGGTTTGATTTTTTTTTTTCCCCTAGAACATTTAAATAAAGTACTGGAAAATACTAAAATCTTAAGTCTGCTATCCATCAATAGCCCCAAGTGAGCTTGACATGTGAAATGGAAGCACCTAAACGGCCTCAGATTTCAATTTCTACCTGCATCCAGTAGCAAAAATACTCCTCACATTGAACAGGAAAAGAGGGTTGCCTTTCATACAATATATATTGTAATCATTGCATTATAGACAGATACCCTGCTTCATGCTTGGAAGCTTCCAACTTCCACCACAACTGCTGCAACTTCATGCACTTCTCTTTCATTTAAAATTCCCGTAACAGGTCAGTTTGGCAAAATCCCACTGCTGAGTCAGGAGCAGTAGGAATGTACACTGGTTATCTGGGGGGATCTGCTCCCCTCCCAGGCCCTGAACTATGCCAGAGCTGACTTGGTGACTGGAATAACTCCAGTTTTACCAAAAGCTCTGGGATCAGCTCATGGATGTTAATAAAACTGGTTGTTACACAGCAACAGAAGAAATGAAGTGGCCTCTCTGCAGGAGCCACCCCCAAGAACTTAAGCCCCAAAAAGCTGCCTTCAGGAGCATGAAGTGATAGAACAAGCCTGGCCCGTGGATTGAATTTGTCACTGGAGCATCAGTGCTCACAGAGATCTGTCTCCAGCTAACCAGAAAAAGAGGGAAACAACTCTCAGTCACTGCTGACAGTCTGCTTTTATCTCTGTACTTGCTTTTCCTAGTCCAAAACTGTAACAGTGATCAAATGGGAATAAAAGAAGTTTTCTTTGATGAGCATGTCATGCTGATGAAAGGCAGCAGAAGTTCTCTGTGTAGACAAGAGCCACAAACATTAACAGACATTGGCATTTGGAGCTTCTCTCCCTGTCAGCCCTCCAAGGGGTGTTTTTATGAATGGAATTCTGCATAGGAAGTGAAGCTGCTGCTTAATTTCTGCCAGTGCTCCCGGCTCGTCCACCCTCATGGAGCAGCCCCCTGTTGCAAATCCCCGAAAGTTTTTGTATTTGCCATTGAATTCTGAGATTAAGGCAAGCCATACTATTAATAAAACAGTAGTCTTATCAATCAGCACTTCCATATTGCTTTTTGTTGCTTTTGAATTTTCAGCAAACTTTTGTTTAGATTGTTTCTTTACTAGGAAGGTCTGAACTTCAGATGTTATTTTGTCTAAAGCAGGCAAAGCTTTTGTCAGCTGATAATCACAGATGTTGATGTATTTATATTGACCTATTTAAAATCTCAAATGGTTTCAATAGGATGGGAGGATTTTTAAAAGGCACTTTTCAGAAGCATTATTCAAAAAGCATAATGGTCCCATTTGTCAAAAAGGCAAGTTTGCCCTTTAGCACAGACCTAGGATATAAAGCAGACTTCAGACAAACTCCTTCCAAAATAGCTGCTCTCCAATTTTTCCGTAGCTGACTCTGAAAGCACACTTTACCCCCAGCTCAGAGGACATTTCTGTTCCAGCCCGCTCAAAGAGAAATTAAAGCTGAGTATCTCTAGCTCTTCAGATTTGAATGTGCCCTTCGTAAGGTGTCTTCAACCTTCGTGGATTTTCACATGCAGTGAGGAAGGGCGGGGCAGGGAATCCTGAGGAAGGAAATGCCTGTGTGTGACATGGAGCACTGTGCTCCAAGGTGAGAGCCACTGTCACCTTTCGGAGGTTTTCACACCGCTTACAAAATGTTTTATCCTGTGTTTGACTCCGCCTGTGGCACAGGGTAGGTAACCTTGGAGATAAATTCTTCATGATTCAGGAAATACTTTCACGTGTTCTTAAGATTTTCTGAAGTGAGATATTTACATCCTTCTATAATCCTGAGAGGAAACAGGTGGCTCTTAAACGTGCCTGAGCTTTTCAATCCCATGCTGAGGCTCCTGGAACAGCGCTCAGGGCTGGGCAGTTGCTGTGTAATTGCCCTGCTCTGGCAGCCAGCTACAAAAGCAGTGGAATCCCCCTTTCCAACTGGATTGCTTGTGTGCAATCTGCATCATGGAATTTGCCTTGAATACTTTCCCTCTGCATCTGAATGCAAACTGAAGACATTTATTTCTCTCCACTTTCACAGCTTGCTTTACATTCAAGTTATAGGAATTTGTATGTACATTATGCTACAGACTAAACAATATAAACACAGGCACGTTGGAATACAAAGAGCATCTAAAGGTCTCACTTCTCTCACAAGGAAATACAAAACTGTAGCCCAGTGCACTACGAGGAGAGTACCAGGATTGTTATACCAGAAACAGAGTGAAGAATAAAGATCCTCAGAGTGAGGAAGCATCATATTCAAAATTGTTTTTTTAAAGGGCCTTGCAGAGTCCCTGCAAGCAGTTGTGTAAGGAAGGTTTGCTGACACAGACATAGCTGTTTTCCAATGGTCCCTGGACAATGCCTCGGATATTTCTCAGTGCAGTCACTAATGACACTCGGATTTCTCATTAGTGTGACAGGAGTTCTGGAGACTGAAAGCACATTTGTAAATTAGCAGCTACTGATCTGTGATCGACCTTTACTACGTGATCAATAGCACAGATAGCACCAGAAGGGATAAGGCTAAAGATGGAAATTCTTGGAAGAGGTACCAGTGAGATCAGTTACATCAAGTTCTGAAGTCCTCAAACCACACGTTACAACCCTTGTACTTTTAAATACAGCTTTTCCTAAGAATTTTTTTGCCCACCTGTTAAGCAGAAACTTTTAACTCAAAAATTGCTCTAACCTGAAGCAGCTCAAGTGGGTGGTACAGCTACTCAATGAACAAAGGCAGGTGTCACCACACACAGCTCAAATTATATGTCCTGTTCATTACACCTCCATGCAAGAGGTTCAGAAGAGGAACACCTTGTGCTGTGATAACCTTGTGTGATCCTATCCAACACAATACTAATATTGATAATGGGTCTTGAACAGCAACAAACAGCATCAAATGTGATGGAAAAATATCATAATTCCACTTCTCCCAAGCATTATGTTTACACGAAGCAAGAAGTTTAACTCAGGAACACCTCAGGCCCACAGATCATTAAGATAATCCCTCCTGCCTTGGACAGCAGCCTGCAGGAAATGACCTGGCACCGCAACTTCCATGCTAGGCTAGAGCACCCCAGGCAAAGAGGAGACTCATTCGAACACATTTCCCAGGACTGAGCTTTAATAGAATGAGTTCAGTTTTTTCCTTTCTTAATTCCATTTCAGCTATCCATAGTTATATTCTCGGTATCAGCCTGCGCTCTTCCCCTAAGTGTTTACAAAGTGCCTGCATTGCATACAGTCTTTATTTTGTCCTCTCTGCCCAGGTGCTGCCCAGCAGAGGCACAATATGTTTGTCTCATTATCTCTTTAAGCCCACAACATCTTTTATTTCCCTGAGCATTTTGAATGCTATTATTTCAAAGCCTTCCAGTTTTTCATCATCTCCAAGATAATGACTGATGATTATTATTATTATTATATGCTCAGGAACATTTCTCCCTCTCTCCCTTCTCCATGCTTTGAACCAAAACATTAGATAATCCTCCTAACTTAAAAGATTGGTAGGTCCAGAAGCTGTATTTGGAACATCATGTGAGCAAATGTGGAAAAAAAACATTCTTAAAGTGGCACAAGAAAAATATCAGCTGGCAAAAATGAACTGTTCTTGATGACCAATGTTTTAGTTAGATATGCAGCATTCCCTGAATTCTCCAGTACAACAAATGCAGCAAATAAAAACATCATACTAAGTTATAAAACAATTTAAGTGAGATTATGCAAACAGTGGAAAAAACTCAATTCCTATGAAGCAGGATTTCTGCTTTCCGGACATTCTTCCACACAGGAGATTCGTCAGTGAGAAATATTTCTGGATTGTCCAAAGGAAGCTAGCAGGTACTCCATTACATTGAGAAGCAGGCATTTGCCCTCATTTTCAACTCAGTATCCCTAAATTCTCTGAAAAAAAGTACTTGAAGATGAATTTTAGTGCACAAGTTTAGGCATCACTATAGGAGTGTGAGTAAGCATAGAAAAATGTCACAAATAAATCATTAGGAAATAAATTTAGAAATCCAACACAGAGGGAGATGAGATGAGTGCCAGGCAGAACATTTGCAGAGCCACGAGAGAAAGGGGAATGTTTCAGACACTGCAGAAATACAGAGAGCCTGGAATATATTTCTTTTTGGAAATGGCAAGGAAAATCTAATCTCTCCCTTTCAATCACTTCCCCCCAAGCCCTTCCAAAGTTTGTTTATTCAAATGAAACAGAACTTGGGCCAAAATGTAACCAAAGACATTTAGTGCATCCCAAATCTCAGTTCTAATTGTGGAACTGCAAACACATCTCTGCTGAGATATGTCAGTTTTGCATTTAAAAAAAAAAAAAAAAAAGTGGAGCAGAGATCTCTGAATAAATTTGATTCAACTCAAAAGTTCCTATGGTGTTGTATATAATATCTTAGTTTCATTTTTTAAAATTATATTTAGAATTTAAAAATAGGCGCATATCCTATCCCGGGAGCATGAATTGAGAGAGAACTGATAGTTTCCTGTTGATGTTACTTCATCTTCACTAAACACCAAGGAGCATGAGATCCTTCTTTACTCCATTTTATAGGGTCTAATTCTCACATCATTGAAAGAGGTTAATAATCTGCTTTCTCCTGATATTTGTTTCACAGTCAAAAATCAGCACATGATACGTGTCACTCACTGAAGCAATCAAAAGAACACACTCCAGTCAACACCATTTATTAATGTCAACCAGAAGAGCAATTATATTTCATCCAACCAAAAATAAACAGACAGGCATCACATCTTTGATGACAGGTAGAACTATCATCTCTGCAGCTCTCATCAAGTCCCCACTGACATAAAATTGTACATGGGTATGTGTGCTAGTTCTAGGAATCCATTACCTTGCAGTAATCAGAAAACAAAATTTTAGAGAGATATTCTGTGGATGCAGATGGAAACAGAGGGAAATTAAGGACATAAATCTTGAATGAATCGAAGGGAAAAAAAACCACCCCCACCAAAATGTATAATGGTTTCATTTGTCAAAATATACTAGAACGGCTTGATTTTTTCAGATTCCCTACATGCCTGTAAATGCAGCCTAAATCCATTACCATTGGAGCTCTGGTGGAAAGCTGGATGCCACAGAACAGACTCTGGTGTCGGCTCTTTTATGAAGTGAACACAGAGGATCACAAACTATTAAACAATCAGCGCTCTCCTCTGCTCAATACCCAGCACAGGATGCTGGGTGCTCCCAGAGGGACACCCAGAGAGCCCAGCTCTGGTGAACACCAACGTGTGCACAGAGCTTGGTGAAGCCACAGGGATAAATCACTGACTTGGGATATATTAAGAGAAGTCAGAGATAAAAAACTGGAACAAGATGCACGTGCACTCACCTAGATTTTGCTGCTGTATGTAAGGAGCATATTGTTGGGTGGAATATACACATAATTCTTTGGGTTTGGGAAAAAAAATGTGAAGGGAAATACAAGAGGGGAACAAATGGAACAAGATGAAGTGGAGAAATTATTGTATTCAGTATTATTCCCACGCCCTTAAAACCAGCACTCTCCCTTTAGATTGCCATCCTAAATTAGTACACTAAGGCCTGAAATGATCCTCTGATAGTACTTAATATACCCAGTGTTGAAGAGTCCAAAAGCTTTCAGCCCCACTGTGTGAAATTCCAAGTAACACCATCCATTTTCCTCGGTTTTATGTACAAGTCTGGCTCTCAATGGCAACAAAACACTCTAGGCAGCAAATTTTTAAGTATTAATGAATTTCTCAGGTGGTTTAAGCCACTTAATCTTTGGCTTCATGCCTTTTAGTACCACCCAAGTCAGGCTATAAGCACCTAGAAATGCATTCTGATGTGTCTTTACTGCTTAATTATCAAGGTGAGATGCTCATATTAAATTGGGCATTTAATTATAGGCACACACATCTCTCAGCATTACTACCAAAGGATTTACCTAGGTAAAGAATATAATTTATCTTTTTTCCCCGTTGATGTCATTTAATTCTTGCCTGATGGTAAATTACATTTCAGAGCACAGTTTTAAATTTGCCGAATGGGTCTTGAAGCAGAAATTACAGACCAAGCTTTGGCTTTGCTGTGTTAGTATCAGGCCTAACTGCAGGGCTTTCCTCCATGAGTTTTGCTGTGAAGTCAGCTCGTATCAAAGCAAGGTGATCACAACCCTGCCCAGTGGAGCCAAATCCAAACCTCTTTGGGTGAGAGAAGGAAACTCTTTCCTCTAAACAGCTGCTGGGCTCAGTCACTGCTCAAGCTGTGACCTGTGCAGGGGAATATGGGTCTGTCCTGCAGCTCCAAGCAGGTGAGATGTGCCCTCCTCAAGCCCTCCCCTCCCAGGTTTGCCAGCATCTATAGAACAACCCACTCTGCAAAAGCGCTGTCATTTCATAAATCAACAGGCTCCACCTGCCTGTAAGGCACAGTGTGAGAAGAGACCCAGAAAAAACAGATGGGAAACAGCCCTCATGTGTTACATGCACCGTAATCATCTTCAGCTCTGTCATTCCTGACAGGTGACTGGCTCAGTTCTCCCTCAGTGATGTGGTACAACCTCCTCACACCATCCACATGAGTGCTTCACTAGCCCTGATGTTAAAAAGCTTTTCCTTAAAGCCTAAATGGAATCTTTCCTGCTGCTATTTAACCCCATTAACTTCTACTGCTGTCCACTACAGACAGAAGGAAGAGATTTCTCTCTTCTTTCCTTTTCTGTTCTGGAAGAATACTACGTTCTTTAAGTGCTGTCATCCCAACAAAACTGTTCTAATGATTAAACCTTGCCTTCCAGGTTGCTCTCACTGTTTCCCTTCAGGCTCTTTCTGTTTCTTTCCACACATAACTCTGTAGTGTCCAAAACTGGATTAGGTTCTTCATTTGAAGCATTATTAAAGTCTTATTACAGTCAAGAATAATAGTCTTAAGAAAAACTCTCCTCAACAGCTTTGTGTCCCAAAGAAAACCAGAAACAATCCAAAAACCTTTGTCAGAGGACAGAATACCCAAGCATAGAGGTAGCTGGTAGCTCTTCAGCCAGACCTCCTCTAGAACACCAGGCAACACTTTCCATTGGGTAAAAAGGGTGATGACAGAGACAGTTTCTCTTTCAGCACATTGCAGCCAGACTCAACCCAAGGCACACTGGGCTGCAAGGCTTCCAGAGCCTCTCAAACAGTGACTACAGCACCTCCAGCTTGCCTTGAAGCATGAGCCGACAGCAGCAGTGACAAGGAGAAAACCCTGGGGGAATACTTAGTCAATTTTATAGTTTTGTCTCGTTCCCAAAATTCCTGCTGGCCAGGTTTTCACAGAGCACTTCCAGGACTGCTCTACAGTGGGCAATGCCACCTCTTCAGCATCTAACTCAATCATTACACAAGTCATGGATCTAGGCAGGACAGGGGAAATCTGCTGGAAAGCTCAAAGACTTTGCTGTAAGGAATCTGCCATAAAGTACACACAGCCACAAATGTACCCAGTGGGTGGGGAGTTCTTTGCTTCTGGGGATTTTCACTGTGCTCATTTCCTTCCTTCCTTCTCGCCTTTCTTATTAATGGATCACTCTCCTGAAAGAGAGTTCAGTTTGATCATTTTAGACTCTCAAGTACAGAATAAAGAACATATTCCAAAGACAAAGCCGACCAGGTAACACAGCACAGAAATAAGATTTTAATTTAGTTAATGTCTCATTAACATATTTAACCAAAGACAGAGCAAGGCAGTCCCACAACACTGAATGAGTCAGAAGGAGCTGCTGTTTCTGTAGAATACCAGGAAAGCAGCAGGAAGAGAAGAGCCTCAGCCCTCACAGTCTGTGGTGTCATGATCCACTCCAGCATTTGCAGGATTCATGACAGACTTAGTGAAAAAGGAGCAGTGGCTTTGTAACTAAAGGAGAAACACAAATGTTTTATTTCTCAAAAATACGGGAAGCTGATACATTTGGAAGGAAAATAACCCAAATATCCTATAGCACTATATGAGAGAAACAATCCCAAGCATTTTTTTCACCAAGCAGGAGCACTTTCCAGAGGAGATAAATCATGGTGGGTTTAACTAATCCTTGAAGGATGCAACCAACCCACTCCTGATATTAATGCAGTTGTTTTGTACTGCCCCTTCATCTCCTCCTCCATCCCTCCAGCCACCACAGGTCTGGGTTACACCAGAAAACACAACACTCCTCCTGTTCAAGATGCCACTTCTCTACCAGATACAGCAAACCCAAACAGGGCAGTTCCTTGTCTCACATAACCTCATGCAAGCCCCATCCACAAGATCACCTGAGGTGATTTGGAAGAATCATCTTCCCCATCTACTCTTCAAATTTCTAACTTTACACTGAACTAAACTGTCTGAAGTCTAGAAAAACATTTTAATTCCTTTCCCTAGGTATTTCAAGGCCTGCACTTACTGTGGAAGTAAAAATCATTTTCTCTTCAAAGTTTATGGCAAGTCGAACTACAGAGCTGCAAATGAGGCTGTTACTTTGGAGGCAACAATTTTCACCTCAAACCAGGGACTTTAACATCTGCAGATTCCCCTTTTGTGTTTCTGTGGGGGTTTTTTTGCCAATTGCACTAAGAGCATTCACATTTGTGTAGGAGAGAGAAACAGTTCTATTGCATTAATTGTGTGACCATCTGGATTCTGCATGGAATAACCCTCTGAACTTGCATCAGTGATCAAAAATGGTCCCTAAATCCAAATGTATTGTCTGAAGTAGTTGCATCACTTTATATTTCTCAGCACTGATGTGGCAGAGTAATTGCAAAAGCAGATTACAGAGACCGTGAAGGCACAGCAGAAAATCACTGAACGTCTATGAACTCTATCAGCCCTGGACTCTCATACTACGTTGAGTTTCCAAATATTTTCCAAATAATATCTTTGAGACGTGAGGTTTAATTATATCACCTCTTGAATTGCATGTAAAATGAGTTTTGCCTTTAAAGCAGCAATGTCCTTCCTAATTCCACACTTCTCTCTTCCCAAAACACCCAATGCACACCTTTTTTAACACACAACAGTGAAGAAGATACAATCTTGGGAAACACTTTCCAAAAGAGGTTTTTGTTCAAAGCCCTGCAGTCAGCGTGGGTGATAAAAAAGGAACTCTTTGAACAGCTCAGATGTTTCACTTTGCCATAGAGGACAGTGAGTTTGATCTCCCAGTGATCACACACGTAATCCTCCTTTAGGATGTGTGATCCCTTGTTTCTGAGCCAGCGGACATTCTTTGAAACAGGACCTGAATGAGCTCTGTATTCTCACCAAGAAGCACCTGAATTTCACTGAGTGTTGTTGTGAGCATTGACAGGGACAGTCACACCTGTGCAGGTAACAGTGTTCCATTTGTGAGCGCACGCTCCACGACACGTAAGCAAGAGGAGAACAAAAAGAGGAACCTGGCAATAAACAACCTCCTCCAGGTCAGAGACAAAACATATGAATGTTCAGAAAAGAAAAAACAAAAAGAAAAAAGGAGCTCTTTTTGGGTCCTGCTGTATTTTGCCCACTTCAAAAGCAGCCCAGCTGCTGTCTAATATAAAGACCTCTCCTATACAGAGACACCACAAATGACAAATAAAGCTTTTTTTTTTCCTTAAATGAAAATGTATTCTCCAATCCTGTCAAGCCATGAGGCATAAAATTAGAGTCTGGAAGATTTTTAATTGTAATTTAACAATTATGGAATCTTACATGAACTTTTCCCATCCCCAGGCACAGAAATGCAGAGATATCCTCGGACATGAAGCTGTGGAAAACCTCAGGGTGCCTGTAAAGCTAGGTTAACACAGTAGTAATGAGGAATTTATGGATGTGTGTCATTACAAGACGTCAGTGCTTCCTTAGCTACCTGAGATTTCATCATGCTTATGTTCTACCAGCAACCTGAGCTAAGCACTGCTGTCTCACATGAGGGACCCCACTGTGGCTGAGCCATGGCAGCTGACTCCAATTCAGCCCCCAGTGACCCCTCAGCAGAGCACAGGTGTGGAAAATAAGGAGTGAGAAAGCAAAGCACCACTGTTGGAGGACAAAATCAGAGAAATCCTCACAAAACAGCCCCTGATACAATATTAACCTCCTAAACCCCCTGAACCCTCCATTCCACACTCCTGAGAGGCCTGGAGGTGGATTTTGGTCCAGTGCTCCTTTGCTTCCATGTGCCAGTCCACCACCACGGCTCAAGGCTGTCTGGCTTTAAGACCTCTGACATCTACGTCTTATTTCTTGCACCAGGACAAAGAAGTGCACACTTTTTTTTTTCCCCTAACAAAACAAAGGAGGTGATTTTTCTCAAGTTCTGTTCATAAACCTAGATAATTGTATTAGCTTTCTATCTCATTGAGATTGACAAAAAATGACATAAAACACTGGTTCAGCAACAAAACAATCTACTTTGAATTATGCTACATCTCCCAGCAACACAAAAATCTACTTTGAATTATGCTAAATCTCCATATACACTCTGAATAGCCCTGGTAGTTTCCAAATGGCCCTTTAGTCGTCAATAAATAACTGAAATTTGAGTATTTTGTACTGTCAAATGTAAATGTTCCTCAGATCTGTTACACACTTACAGCCCTTCTAGGGAAAAGCACAGCCCCTGAGCAGAGCAGTGCAGAGCACCTCCTCCTCCAGGAACAAAAGGTGTTTCCCAGTGACACCACAGCCCCTTGTCTCCTGCTTTGGTGACACAAACTCGGTATCAGAGCACGTTTAGAATGACAAATCAAAAGACAAACCTGACAAAAGAGACAAAAGGAAAACCTAAGAGAAGGGGGTTGCTCCACACAAAGGGTTACACCCACAGAAACCAAAGCAAGTTGTGAACCCTGAGTGAAGTTTGGGCATGTGGAATTCCTCCCCCTCATCACAGCAGGATTACAGAAATCCTTGGATAGAAGCAGTGAGGGTCCTCCCTGCCACTGCAGCCATTTGAAAATGTGCCTTGGGGTGGTGTCCCACCTTGGCCTAGAAAAGCTTCAAAGCAGCATTTGTTCGTGGGTGTGATGAAGAACCTGCTGAAATGAGCACCAGCTGAGGAAAACACACTAATTCTCAGAAAGGTGCTGGAAAACTTGAGAAAAAGAAGCACTGAGCAGCAGCAGGACATGCAGCAATGCTCCAGTGTGCACCAGCTCATTTGGAAAGACATTTCCAGCTAATCCAGCTTGGCAGAGGGAACCAATCTCACGCAATCTTCCCTCTTTCTCCCAAACCAATTGCTTGTAAAACCTCCCCCATACCTCTGACCTGGTGGTCAAGAGTATTACTTTGCAGGCTTTGAAAGCAGTAAAATCCTCAGAGGACAAGGGGGAAAGCTTTTGAGGTGAAGCAGGGAAAAGGAAATAAAGTTTTCAGTTCAGGCAGGGCAAATGGTGACGAGATCAAGCATCTAAGGAGTCTTCAGCCTTTGCACGGCTGCCCGACCAAGGGACACGTGGCAATGGGCCAACCTTGGGTGACTGAGAGATCAGAAAAGAGACAAACAACACTTTCCATTTATCACACCCTCCTAACTCCATTAATGCTGAAGGAGAGGCGCTAAATGGATTGATCTGAATCTGGGCAAGGTTGGGGAGGGAACATTAGAGGAATATTCTCATTTATAGAAGAAATAAAACGAATGGATCAGGCAGCACTTTGGCTCTGTAGGCCAGGCTGGCAGGGACACCAGGCCAGAGCCAGCAGCACGGCATCACTGGGTACAGTCATGAAACTGGTACTGTACTGGGGAGTTGTCATCGTTGTTCCTTTCCTTCTTTTCATTCTTATCAGTTTAACATCAACAATTTCCCCTGGCACTGCCCATGTGGAACTCCAGGCCCAGAAACTTGAGCAATAGCCACAGAGGCTAAAGCAATGTGAAAATTATTGAAGAAACAAAATTTCGACACAAACAGAACCATATCAAACTAAAGCTAGCATTATAAGCAATAAAAAGCAGTAGGTGGCATTGCATAAAATACACTTCACTCACAAAATCGTATTTTTTAAAAACAGACCTCAAAACCCCCAAAAAATCAGCTAAAATCCACCATTAGTATCCAGTCTGTGGGAGACAAAGACTGGGATGCAGGAGCTGGTGGTGGGTTTTTATGTCCCTGACAACCCGTAGTGCCCATGACATCCACATCCAGCTCGTGGTGGGATATTCCTCTTTCCTTCTCCCCCCTCAGCAAGGCCACGCTCACATCTCCTCCTGTGCATTAACAGAAATCAGGAGCCCAGAAGACTTTGCAGCCGGTAAGCACCACTACCATGCATTTAATCCTGAACTATTCATTATACATCACACACTCTCTATGCAAGAAGAGTGGCATTGAATATTTGACAACAAAATGTTGTAGCACCAAAACCAATAAATATAATTCAACCAGCCAAACTGATTGCTACCATCACCCAAGACCAGTTTCGGGATGACAGCAACTGGTTTCTTCCCTTTTCAGCAGGGAGGCTGCTGGCTGTGCCCCCAAACTTTTAAAAATGAGATGTTTAAGGAAAAAAGTTGTAAAAAACTGCTGTTTTAGAATGGAGATGTAGAATTCTATAGAAAAAGCAGTTTTTCAGTACTGCACATCCTTTTATCTTTGGGTGGCATCAAAATCAATAGTAAGGTGCCCGCTATGGAGGATACATCCAGGAGTTGAAAAATTTCAATTTATGGGCAAGCTGATATACTGAAAGAAACACTTTGATTTTCCTTGGGCTGATCTTTGAAGTTTATGCCACCGCAGGCTCCATTTGCCATTCTTACATCTTCAAAGGCATCTAAAAAACATCTCCAGCCACACTTTCCTTTAGCAAGTTATTTGTAGAGGGAAAAGAAAAAAAAGACAATGAAGGTTGCATGAACAACCAAGTTACATTCAAACGTATTTTTCCCAGTCTTCAAGGAAGGAGAAAGGAAAACAAAGCAAAAACCTTGGTTTCAAAGCTGTGGCCACCTTCCCACATCTTAACACCACTACGCTGGTGTGTTATTCCTGCCCGGATTTTCTGCAGCAACACTCTTTCATTTCAACCTTGCTGTCACAAAAGAGATCCAACAGTATCAAACAGAATTTATAGACACAAACACTGCTCTTGCCAGCGGCTCCAGCCATAAAATACAGATATTCTGCTTGCTCCTTATTGTTTGTTTAATTCTAAATACACAGGGAGCGAGCCCAAAGTTTGAGTCCATCCATTCTAAGATTATCAGGACAAGAGCAGGAAGCTCAGTTAGATTTTGGGCTGAGCAGACAAACATCTAATGTTGTCTTCAGCAGCACAGCATAAAGGTAAAAACATAAACCAGTCCAAGTCAATAAGGAATCTGCCTTTGCTGTGCTCCTTGCCATTGCTGTTTGAAGGCACTGTGTCAGCAGGAAGCTCAGCTGTCTCCTAATTAGTCACCATGGGCAAACTGAGTATTTACCTGTTGGCTGGCCTTGGCTTTATGAAATATTTACAGCTACGCATGCAGCCCAAAGAATAAAATATTTTCTTTTCTTTGCCATTTCCTACTTCAGAGAACTAACCCTAATGTTAAAAAACTTGTGGATTTTGCTCAGAAGTCACTTTAAATCTAAAAACTCCTGGAAACCACACTTTTGGCTCCTTCTGAAACACTGGCTACTGAATGAGTCTGCTTTCATTTTCCAAGGGAAAAAATATCTTGCAGGTACACAGCAATCTCATTTCTGATATGGGAGAGGGACGAGGTGCAGGGAGAAATGATTTATGTGACTTTAATGTGATGTGAGGCAAGCGTGAGATATTATTAAGATATGGTCAATAGCACAAGGACATTTGAGAGCCCTTATGTTTGAACACCTTTGTGGTGTATCAATGCGTCAGCTTCAAAAATTAGTTTTTAAAATAGGATCAAGTGGTTTGAAATATCTTGGAGTAAAATACATCTCATCTTCCACATTCCTGATGAAGTACAAGCAAAACAACATCAAAAAACATCAGTATGGCTGTGCTGCAATGACATGTGCAGATAAGAGGCACGTCTCCAAGTGCCCACTTTCCCATTAAATTGTGTTTTCTCCCCTTTATTTCTTCCTTTCTTATATATCTCTTTTAAAGCATCAAATCAGCTGTAAGATGCCATTGACATTTCTTTTTATTGTAACTCTAAAGAAACTCAAATGTTAGCTGCATTTATGGTAAAGAGAAGTGGGAAAGGTCAGATAGCTGAAAGAAAAGCGCTTTTTGTACTAAGTGCCCAACAATGAGGAGGGTTTTTTGGTCATTTCACAAAGCAGCTGAAGAAACCAAAACCATCTGATGGTGAATATTTCACAGAAAAGATCACTGAAAATGCAATCCCTTCAGCACAGCACAGATCATGAACTTGGATGTTGTTTCTAACACATTTTCTGGGGTTTATGCAATGACAGATGAAATAACACCTCACAGACTGAGGTGACGGAGAACCTAGACAGGCACAGTTTGTGGCCAGTAGCCCTCCAAAAATAACCAGTGTCCTTCTCCACAAAAAATAATGGTGTGCTTGCAATGGGATCTCCCACCTCTGCAGTCAGAGCGTTTCTGGAGACTTGAATTTTTACGTGTCCCCAGGTCTGCCTGGCTGCAGTCACTTGGAATTCCAGTCACCGTTCCACAGCTGAATAAAGAACACAGGTAAAATTACTGAGGCTATTTACAAAAAAAGGGAAAAAGTCACCTCTGTGTGACACTACAGAGCCTGGAGCCTGCCCTTCCCTCATTTCACATTCTGTATCCTCGATGACTTCACTCCCTCCATGAAACACTGGAGCACTCTGACAGCAGCTCTTCCCTGGTGTGCAAATACCATTCGGGGGACATTCTCCCCTGTCATTTTCTGCTGCTGAAACATTTCTGCTCTACTTCAGAACTGCTTATGCTCCCAGGACTGTGATATATTGTGATTTTCTCTTTGCAGGAAAGTTGTCATCACTTTTATTCCCTTTTCAAATTGAATTTCGTATTGATTAAAGGTCCAGGCAGACTGTTTAGTTATCCCTTATGAGAAAGTACCCTACAAAATACTTAATTTTCTATTACATTCTATATGTAGTGTTTTCATATCATTGTATAGAACCTAACACTTAATTTTATTCCTGCTATAGAATTTTATAGGGAGGCCTTAAAAATCTTTAGGAGTAGACATAATTCTTTATTAATTTCTACTGGTTTTTAAAGTAATTCCTGCAGGACCTCTTTGCTTTCATTCTTAATAAATTCTTCAGATATAGTTCACAGAGGTTCTCTGAGCACGTGCAGAGGATACAGAGCACAGTAACTTTGGCATGTTTAAACTCTGAGAACAATTTGAGCTGAGCTGCCCGGGGTCACTCAATTATTTCTCTATTTACAAATAGAAGCCAGTGCTGCTGTTCAGCTCCAACTTCTTCACCCACTGCAAAAATATGTGAAATGAGCTCTTTTTGCCAGAATAAATATTATCCTTCCACCACAAGACTTGATACGCTGCTTCCCATCAACAAGGGCTGAATGCACATTAATGACTCCACAAAAAATGGTGACCAGGCCCTGGCACAGGGTGCCCAGAGAAGCTGTGGCTGCCCCTGGATCCCTGGCAGTGTCCAAGGCCAAGTTGGACAGGGCTTGGAGCTGCCTGGGACAGTGGAAGGTGTCCCTGCCCATGGCAGGGGTGGAACTGGATGATCTCTAAGGTCTCTTCCAACCCAGACCATCCCATGATTTTCTAACCTTTTCATGCCAGTTATTTTACCACATGCTCAGGAAGAGTTCCGTTGTTCTTGTGCACGATGCAGTGGGTTGTGTCCTTTCTGAGTCCTCTAAGAAATTGTATTTGTCATCCTACATCTTGTGCTTTATGAATACTGTGATCACGAGGGACCAGCTATCACCTTTCATGACAAATAGCAGTTTTAAACCAGAATTACTGGGGGCAAAGGAAAACAAGGGGTTACTTGAACAGAACACATCACAACATTTAAAATTTCCAAATCCAATCATCAGATTTCCAAGCATTCAAAAAATATACAAAGCACTCCAGTTATGTTTAGGAAGCAGAACATCCTTCAGCCAAAAAAAAAATTTACTATTTATGCCATTTGTTGAGGGGCCACAAGGACAGCAAAGAAGGGCCAAAACCATCAGACAAGGAATTTGCATCAAATTCTTTTCCAAACCAGTTCCTTCAAAAGCAGTTGATGCGCCCATTTCAGTTAAGTATGGTTTGAAATGCAACTGCTATGACAAACATAATACTTGACATGGAAATAGACCACAACTGGTCACATAATTTAGTATCCCGCATGAGGGGAGGAGGGAAACTTTGCTGAAAACTCAGCAATCACTTCAAGGGATGGATGGGAAAGAAAACCAGTAACACTGACTTGCAGGGGCAATTAAATAACTGCTTAATGAAGAATTTTAAAACAACAGGGCAGTGAAGTCTGGTTGGACTCCTGCATCAAAATACATTCTACTTCAGCAACCCTCAAAACCAAGGAAAATGCATTGCTAAATTTAGTTTTACAAATGATCTTCAGCTACAGAGACAGGATGGTGCTGAGAGGGTGGTGAGCATCCAGCTCCCACCAGCCACTGCCATCACCCACCACCCACTGCCATCACCCACCACCCAGTGCCATCACCCACTGCCATCACCCACCAGCCACTGCCATCACCCACCACCCACTGCCATCACCCACCACNACTGCCATCACCCACTGCCATCACCCACCACCCACTGCCATCACCCAGCACACAGTGCCATCACCCACCACCCACTGCCATCACCCACCAGCCAGTGCCATCACCCACCACCCACTGCCATCGCCCACCACCCACTGCCATCACCCACTACCCAGTGCCATCACCCACCACCCGGTGCCATCACCCACCACCCGGTGCCATCACCCACCACCCGGTGCCATCACCCACCAGCCAGTGCCATCACCCACCAGCCAGTGCCATCAGCAGCTCCCTGCCAGCACAGACACACTCCTCAAACATCTCTGTCACGGATGACAGTTTGATTTTCTGTACTGCAGGACTGGCGTGGAACCCGGCGCACAGGAAGACTGACAATGCAGGAGAGAAGAAGGCAGCCCAGCACTACAGCAGGGGCCTGAGGGCAGACCCAGAGTGTTTTCAAGCATTTCTCCAATGTATTTCTCAAGTATTTCATGCTTCCAGAAGCCTCTATAAAATGCAGGCAATGCTTTCACTATAGTGTTGTGGTCACTGACATAAAATGTGGTCAGGAAGCACCTGATGGTGTTTTATTGTATGCCCTTAATAGAGAGTAGCCTAAAGGTTCATAGGCTTAATAGTGAAAAAGACCCCTGCTGTTTCCCAGACTTGTTTTTCTGTGGATTCCCATTTCCATCAGCCCCATCCCTGCACTTTATTAATGCTGCAGTGCTGTACGTTTGCCCGTACTGACACATTCATTTTATCCTTCTGCCATTTTTTCATCTTCTTTCATCTTCCTACATATCATCTACCAATGTATTTGTTTCCCATTTAAATCCCCATCCTGAATCTCAAAGAGCAGCCATGGATTCAGGGTCACTGATCCAGGATCATTCAGGATTTTCTTTTTAAGAAAGATAAGTAGCCGCTATTCTATGTCTGGTTATGACAAAACAGATGCTGTTTTGTTGTTAAATATTGCTGTTAAAAGGATTTCTATATTCTGCTCTGCATCCTCTGTGGCCTGAGATGCAAATATGGCCTAATTCTTTAAGCTGTGTGCTTATAGGGACTGAAAAAAAGGCAAAGTGCTGTTCCTGGAATTATGTGCACAAGTGCTAAAAAGCAGGGGGAAAGAGTCTCTGCAGGTCCATGCAGACAGGCAGGGCATGATGTGGGGGGAAGGAGAGCCAAGAGCACAATTCCACACCACCAGGGCTGCCTGGCTGGGAACTCATCCTGTTTTCCTGATGCCCAAGTTTCCCTGAAAGCTTTGGAAATTAATACTTTATACTCAGAATACACACACCCACTTCCATCAGCAGAGCATCCACAGAAATGAATCAAAATTCAAAACAGATAAATGTCAAATTATCTGCACCTTTATTTTATCCAAGCCTCTTCCAGGAACTGAAACTTTGTCTTTATGCAATTCCTCTTATCACTTTGCTGGCAATATTCCCTGAGCCAATCCAAGGGTCAGGGTTCTCTCTGCCAAGATCATCTGCATTCTAAAATCCTTCACGTTTTAGAACAGGAACACCAGCAAATCACAACGTTATTTAAATAACATCAGGTCACTTTCACTCCATGCTGGTGACTTTCACGTGTATAAAACCAAATTCTAAAGCCCCCGTGGGTGCCTGTGTTCACAGCCCTCTCCGTGCCTGTGTCTGCCTAGTTTCTCTCCCCCATGATCTATGCTCCCCAGGAATCCTGATTCCTTAGGTTGTATGTCTTATTGCACATGAAATAAATCTTCAGAGAACACTCAAGCACCTAAATTTTTGTTTGGTTTAAAAAAAAAACAAGAGAGCAAGCTTGTTCCTGTCATGTTTGTTCTAGGCCGAGCTACAAAAATCAAACCAAGGATTGTTGCTGCCTCAGATTTTACTTTCTTCTGATCTGCGGAGGTGACAGGAGAGGCTTCAGTTCTGACTCTTGTGGAAACTGGTGTCAGCAAAGCACCAGTCCTAGGCAAAAACCCTCCCCTGGCCCATGTGCCTGTTGGGGTGCTCCAGCTTTCCTTGGATGCAGCTCTACTGGAAGGCACCTGTGATTTCAGCCTCAGGAATCTGCTCCTCACAGACCTTCCTGCCACAGCAGCCAGTAAATTCACACAAACTCAGGAGTCTTTAAACAAAAATGGTATCAAGATCGTGAATCTCATTTCATGTGGGAGGTAATTTTTTTCAGTATCTGCAAACTTGGGTTGTTTCTTGTTTTGTTCTGTTTGTTTTCTTTTTTTTCCTGTTTGTTTGGGGTTTTTTATATTTTAACACTTTGGCACACTTAGCTTGTTTTGGTTTTAGTTTAAATACATTTTTTACAGGCTATTTAGTATTTCAAGCAGCAGGTATTTGTTACATTTTAAACAAACTCAAATTTATGATCTGGAAGAATTCCCACACCTCGGGAACATGTTGGTTCGAAACTTTTAGAAAGAATATCCTGCATTTCACTATTACAGGGGCCAAGACATTGCAGCCATGTCACTCAGTTGGACAGATTCCTCTAAGTTATGTTCCTGGGCATTGAAAATAGGAGGGGGAAAAAAAAAAGTCTTTCTCATAGCTTTGCTTATGTAACTGCAACACCAGGCACTGGATAAAACATGCTCTTTCTGAACTGTGGCATCTCCCAAACCAGATAAATATTATTTACTACAGCCAACAATCCCTCAAAAATCAGCCTTAAATGTAAACCTGGTTTTTGTCCTGTAGCCAGTTCAATTATCTTTAACTTCAGACTGAAAACTAACCCCCCCCAATACTAAGTTTTTGATCTTTCTAAGTCTCAGTTGAAAGTACCAGAATCCATCTAAAAGCACGCTCACATAAATTATAAATTCTAAAAATTAACCTCATAAATTAGGAATGTAACTCATTCTTTTCTCAACCTCAAACCATAAAAATTGAAGGAGTTCAATAAAGTAAAATTCACCTTTTTGCCATGGCCTGATTCACAGTGTGTGCCCTGAACGTGGCTCAGGGAAATGGTTCAGTCTTAGAAAGGGGCACCTTCCCCCTGTCCCAGGGAGAGCAGGGTGTGCTGCAGACACGGCCCAGCAAATGGGACCTGGTGGTCCCAGCTCCTCGTGTTACGGTGCCTGTTACCTCTGACAGTGGTGCTTTAAAGCCAGAGATGCGCAGCTTTCACTCTTTGAATTGTTGCTGCTAGCAGCAGAAAGGGGCTGAGAAGTATCACAGGATGGTTTGGGTTGGAAGGGACCTTAAAGCCCATCTCATTCCACCCCCTGCCATGGGCAGGGACACCTTCCACTGTCCCAGGCTGTTCTAAGCCCCATCCAACCTGGCCTTGGACACTGCCAGGGATGAGGCAGCCACCACTGGACCACCAGTGACTATATTTAGAGAAGGAGAGAGGCTTAAGTGGAGCACATTGCAAAATAAAGTACCATAAATAGAATCTTAGACTGCTAAGAAACCTCCTGGGCTCTTTAAATTTGTACTTTTTTTATTTCTGACTCCTCAACAGAAAATCACAGACTTGCTTTATCATTTAAATCTCTAACACAGCAAAGATCAAAGTTTGGTGCTGAGGAGCTCGTTTGTTTGATGAGCTAATCAGCAGAATTGACTCGAGTTTTAGGGGTCTGCATAATGTAAGAGACAAAGGCAAAAGGCAACTAAAACCCACAACTCTACAAGCACCTTGCGAGCACCTCCTTGTTCTGTTCATCTAAACGGAGAGGGGCACAACAGAAGAGTTTCCTACACAAAGCAGGAAGCACTGGCAGCAGCAGTGCAATCCTTCCAGGGCTCTGCCATCTCTGTGCCTATAAAAACTAACTGATTTCAGCCTCCAGGACCTCTCTTTTCTCATATGAGAGACAGCACAATGAACTGAAGTCTGGGATAATGAATGAGGTCTCCCACATCCCTTGGTCATGCTCAAAAGGCTGAGAGGATCTTCCTTCCAGCCACATTCCCAAATAAAACTTCTCTAACAAAGCCACTGCTAATATTTACAAGTATAGCCACAAGAAAACATTCTCATTTTGAGAAGGAAGCCCCACTGCCATCCCACCAGAGTTTTGGGATGTATCTACATAAATAAATCTGAACCCGAATCTGACCAGGTTGCACACCCGGAGATGTGTAACCACAGCTCACACTGTCCTGTCAAAGCCATCCAGGCAGCAAATTATATTTGAATATTAATAATTTCCTCTCTTTCCCCTCCTGCCTGCTCTGCAGGTGACAAACTTTGCCAGCAGCCATTCATAAACAGGACAAAACTAGGTTTTACGATTTCTCCTAAGCCAAGAAGCTCCCAGGAAGAAATATGAATGCAATGGAGAGCTGTTTGTATCAGGTGATACAAATCCACGTCTTTCATCACTGTTCAGTCATTACCTGAGACAGCAGGAGTCTAAATTAGAACGTTAGGAAAAATCTCTCCACTGAAAGGGTTTTGAGGCATTGCAACAGGCTGAGCAGGGAAGAAGTGAATTCCCCATCCCTGAAGGTGTTCAGAAAACACACAGATGTGGTGCTTAGAGATATGCTTTAGTGCTGGGCTTTGCAGTGCTGGGTCAAGGGCTGGGCTTGATCTCAGAGCCCTTTTCCAGCCTTGCTAATTCTATGATTCTATGCTCATAAGCATTTTAAAGAATAGAAGGTACTGACCAGTAAAAATTACCAACTGACACTGATAAGAACTCTGAATAATCAAAAATTCTCCCTGTCAGGGCTTGAATTTTGATTTTTTTTCTTATTATTTTAAGCTCCTAAAGCCACAATAGGAGATGCCAGAAGCTCTGCCTGCACATGAGCAGAGAAAGGTGCATTAAGGCCTTTTTCCTTTTGGAGCTGCAGTGTGAACAGCAACAAAGAGCATAAACGAGGAAACAGCTCAGTCTGTAATTTTAATTCACAAATATCTCGCGAGTGCCACCGCAGAATCCCCGAGCGGTTCAGAAGAGTGAGATTACAAAGCAATGCTAATATGTATCAGAACATCATACATATGGATAAGGCCATAAAGACACGGCAGGACGAGTGCGAAGATGGAAAAGCCAACGTGCATTTTTCACACAAAGTGAAAGAGCCCATCCATACAAGCTGGTGTTCACTCAGGGCTCCTTTGCAAACGGAGCTGTAACACTGGGCCACGGCCATTTGTGCCGGCACCAAAATGCATTTTTGCCCAGCAGTTTGCACGCAGGCAGAGCTGTACTTTTTATCAGGCTCACGCTGAACCAACAGGCAGAAAAACGGGCCCAGCACGAGTTCTGATAGCAAACAAGGAAGCTCTCTGACTGCAGGCTGACAGATAACCCACGCAAGGACTGCGGCTGCTGCACTGACAATCATCGCGGTTATAATAAAGCCGGTGCAGTAACGGCAAAATTGCACTTTAAATTTCCAACGAGAGCCTGCTGCTGCCTGCTCTGGACAGACAGAATCACAGAATCACAGAATCACAGAATCACAGAATCACCAGGCTGGAAGAGACCTTCGAGATCATCGAGTCCAACCCATGCCCCAACACCTCAACGAAACCATGGCACCGAGTGCCACATCCAGTCTCTTTTTAAACACATCCAGGGATGGTGACTCCACCAGCTCCCCGGGCAGACCATTCCAGTGCTTTATCACTCTTTCTGTGAAAAACCTTTCCCTGATATCCAACCAGGATTTTCCTTGGTGCAGGTTAAGACTGGGTCCTCTCGTTCTGTCAGTTGTTGCCTGGAGAAAGGGACCAAGCCCCACGTTCAGCTCTCCACAGTCAGCGTGCTGGGCACCAGACAGCAGCGCACAGAGCGGTCCCTCCGAGGGGCCCCGAGCAGCAGAGGCAGCACTCAGCTCCCTGCCCCACGGTATTGCCAGGCTCTGAACCCAGGGTGCCAGGGAAGATCATTGCTTTCCTGGCTCTCTTGGAATGTGCTGCATTGTTGGCTGACAAACTCTCTCTCTCTCAAAACACACACTGCAAAGCCCAGGGCAGGGAAGCGTTTGTGTGCCTCTGTAAACGCAGCTAAGTGCAAAAATTCATCCCCAGTGCGAGATTCAGCATTTTTGAGGTGAGTCCTGAGCCTTTCTGGCCATTACAAAACACAGCCATGTGAGATATTCCAACATATTTTCTTTTTTTGTGCTAAAATAGAGCCTTAAGAGATGCTTCTACCTCATTTTCACCAAAATTATGGGTCATTATATAATGTTCCTGGAGTAAAACACTTGCTAGGTCTCAGTCTCTCAGTGGCCATATTTCAGCAGAAGGCAATTTAATTTGTATTTGGCTTTGTGGAATGTAGATCAAATCTTGGCTATAAAATGATAATTAAGCATTTGGAATTAATTGCTATTATGGTCTTGACATTTAAACTTGTCAGTTCTCTATTAAAGACTGTTATAGCTGCTTCAACCTCCCTTTCCTTATTTATCTCTTCTCTACCACATGTTTTTTTTCTAAAATTAAAGTAAAACATTTACAAACACTTCACAACCTACGCATTCCCTCAGATATCACTGCACACTGTTTGCTGCAGCACTGAATGTACTCTGGTTTAAGATCATTTTGTGCTAAGAACAAGAGATTTTAAAACACCAGGCCATTCCCACTGAATCCAGCCCTCTCAAAAAAAACCTTTAGGCACTGCAAATCCAAGTTAAAAAGTTAGGGAGTGCTTGAGGCAGTTCCAGGGATAAGTTATCCCAACCCCATGTGATTCCTGATGACCAGACTGCACTACGAGTGATTCACTGCTCTCAAAGGAGAACTCAGGAGCCTGCAAATATCTCCTGATAGAGCACCTTTAACTGGTGGTGCTGCTGTCTCCATGCCTCAGGCAGGCTGTTCCCCACAGCACAGCCTGTTAGTACAGAATGGTGTTTGCCCCGCCTGCTTTAACAAGCCAGGGATGATTAGTGAGGCACAACAGGGACAGAGTTCATTTCCCCAGACATTTTATTCTGGGTAGTCTCAATCTGCTGCTTTGCAGCATCGTAGCAAGCAGAGAATCCCAAAGTTGTTTGGGTTGGAAGCGTCCTTATGGATCATCCCATTCCACCCACTGCCATGGGCAGGGACACCTTCCACTGTCCCAGGCTGCTCCAAGCCCCGTCCAGCCTGGCCTTGGGCACTGCCAGGGATCCAGGGGCAGCCACAGCTTCTCAGGGCACCCTGTGCCAGGGCCCCCCCACCCTCACAGGGGAGAGTTTCTAATATCTAATCTAAATCTGCCCTCTGTCAGTTTGAAGCCGTTCCTCCTTGTCCTGTCACTATCTGCCCACATAAAACTTGCTCTCCATCTTTTTATAAGCTCCCTTTAAGCACTGGATGTGGCTCTAAGGTGTCCCAGATCCTTCTCCTGGCAGAACAACCCCAGCTCTCTCCTCTTGTCTTTCTAGGAAAGGTGCATTACCTATAAAATATTCTATGATTTGAAATTATTTATGTGAAGCTCCAGAATTTACTAAAATCCATTCTTGCAGATTTTCACCTCAAACTTCAGTGGGTCTAATCTTATGAGCCTGACTCAAACAGAACTCCATGGGCTTAGACAGAACCACGTTCATGCCAAGTTTCTGCTCATGCAAATCCACTGAAGGAGTGAGACACAGAGAAACAATACTTTACATGAAATAACATATTTTCCATATAGCATCTGTTGCTGTTTCTCCCTAATGAAACTGCTCCCTCATATCCCTCCTCATCTGTCCTTTCATCACCAGGTGAATCCCGGCCCCTGTTCAACGTTCACTCCCTGCTGAAGTTCCAATATTTTCACTTTTCCAGGCCTGAGTCTCTGTCAAGCACAGTTTGGTCACTTGAATGGTGTTGTTTTTTTTAATGGAGCAGGATGTACCACAGGAAAAAAGGAAGTCAAAACCAGCTGCTCCCAGATCTGCAATGCCTAAAACCATGCACACATCATTTCTACCAGACCAAGCCCTCTCCAGAGAAACAGCTCTGTTTCTGTCGGGCCTATGGGCTGTCAGAAACATCATCTTGTGCAGGATCTGCACAGCTACAGGCAGGAAATAGGGCATTATTTATAGTAAGTGGCAAACCATTACTAATTCATTTACATTGACTGTAACAACAAAACACGTTATGACATTCAGAGGACCGAGCAGCTCCGTTCTGGTGCAGTTTGGCACGAAGTACCCTGGAAATCTTTGACAATTTTACACACTGTGAGAATGGTTTTCTAGGATGTGTACAACAGCAGGACATCAGTGGCAGAGGGATGTGCTTGTACTGTTGCTTTACTGCTTTTTCAGACTCTCCTTTGTTGCAAGGCCTGTGCCTAAAAAGAAGTGAAAACTTCTGCAATTCTTCCCTATAAAAGACAGAACTACCAACAGCATTTTGAGAGTCAGCCAAAATCCTACTCCTCACAGCACTGTGTCTTCTGCTTCAGAACTGCAGCATCCAGCTTTCCCTGTCAAGCCATAAAGGTGTTTATCTGGAAGAATAACATCGTTGTTTATGGGGTTTCTCCATATTACCACCTTCTCCTACAGAATTCCTGGCAAGGAAAGTGGAGGGTGGAACACCCACCATTCCGAGGTGCTGGTCACGCAGCCCCAGGGAGGGGGATGCACAGGACACTCAGTGCACAGTGGCTCCAGTGCCTCAATCCATGAGGTCCCGAGGTTTTCCATGGCTCCACTCTGCCCAAAACCTGCTCCAGCCAGCACAATCCTTGACTCAAGCTGCTGCAACCCACCAGGAGCTTCAGATGGTCCTGATGACAAGTTCATAGTTCCTTTAGCAAAGTATTGTAGAATTTCACTGCAGAGGTGTTGCAGGGAGAATGTCATCACTTCCCCTTCCAGCTGGCCACTAAGACTTTTCCATTCTCTTTCCCTTTTTTCTGTCCTTTTGTTTTTGTTGGGGTTTTGATCCTCAGGTTCCTCCCTTCCCTCAATAATTTTCGCTGCCATCAGCAACAGATTACACTAAATCTTCCTGCATGTAAACCTGGCCTGACATCCTCTGTGCAACAATATAGCTTGAATTAGGGGGGGAACAAATGCCAAAACAGTGCCCATTGGAAGACACTGTGAGTGCTGAATACACCCAGGTCTCTGGAAACAGCAGTTGCTAAACCAAAGACAGCAGGATGGCAAAGTGCTGCAGCAAACTCTGACCTGGTTTACCCTGCTCTCAGCAGTCACTACTCATTTGAAACACTCCCTCAAGTCCAGGAGCTCACATTTCCTTAAAAGTGATGAATGCTCTCAATTATAACAACACGCTGGTGCCTCCTGCACGGCTGGTCTGTGATGATCCCTGGCCTCGACAGGACTGCTCGGGGTCAGTGGGCTACCACTCTCCTAAGTATGAATCATGATGATTTCAGGTGTGAGATACAAGGCTAAGGAATCCTGCTCTAGGTGCTGTGTACCTGCCTGCTCAGCACAGCTGGTATCAGCCCCTTAGAGATTTTTCTTTTCTAATGGCAACCTTAGGAAATCCTGCAAGGTGACTGAAAAACCGAGTGGTTGGGGAGATTTTCCCCCTATTATTATTTTTCACATCACTCTGCAGAGCTTGAAAAAAAGCTGATAAAACTTCACCAACAGTCTCTGAGGGCAGGCTGTACTTTAACTATCCATTCCTATGAATGTTTCCTGCAATGGATACAAACCCATGTCTTGTACTTTTTTTGTAGCAGGGATTCCTTTCTGCTATTGTAATCTTTTATTAGCTTTCATTCTCAGTTGTCCACTTTGATTTAAGGCACATCTTTCCTCCCCACTGACGAGGCAGCATGAAGCAAGTATATCAAAGCTAAAGAGTTATTTACTTGAAAAATGCCAGCTTTGAAGATCTCTTTTTTTCCCCTTAAATGGAATCTTTCAAAGTCCAGTGTATGCAGCTCCCCATTGAGTAAAAGGACTGCACTCCTCATTCAGCTGCTCCTCAGTTGTGTGTGATCCATCTGGGAGCTCAGGCAGTTCACAAAGGCTGCACAACAGAGTTAGCACAAAATGTCATTCCCTCCGAGTTAAAATTGCACAGGGATTCTGTGCTATTCTTCATGAATTGCAAGGTTTGCAAAGAACAGAGTAGAGAAAAATATTTGCACAGATATCTCTGGAGCAGTTCTTCCTGCAGGATGTCCCTCCGCATTCCCAGCTTCTGGGAGAACAACTGGCTCTGCTCTGGCTGGAGCAGGAACAACAATGCCCTAACAGGATGACCACGAAGTCTTGCTTTTTATCCCATTTCTCCTCATCCCCTGACTAAGAATCCTTGATTTATTCTGCATCTCTTTCCCTCATCACTCCCCCTCCAACGCACACCAGCAGCTGATATTGCAACATTAAAAACCAAGGATGAAGGAACTCGGACTCCTGGACAGAAGCATGAGAATTTTGAGTAAGAGGAACAGCAAATTAAAGATTCCTGTCAAACAAGAAGACCATAACCTGTGATATACCCCACTAAAGGCCATGCCAAATGAGTAAAATCAGTCACTGAATAATTCAGGTTGGAGGAGACATTTCCAAGTCATCTGATTCAACTCCCTACCAAAAGCACAGCTAACTTCAAAGTTACATTCAATTCTGAAATTCAAACAGACCAGATATTTTTCTCTAGTCCTCTCATTACATATCTCCAAAATTATGTGGCTCCATCCTCTTTTTCCCAACCATCACCCTCCTCACTTCCCTCAGGACCTCACGTCCCATCATCTCATGGTCACAGCAGCCAAAGCTGCCACCAACCTCCAGAGCCCAAACTGCTCAGGAGCAGCAGCTCCAACCGAGAATCTCCTTTTTGGCTCACTCAGCACCTGCAGCCTGGAATGATTCTTGCTGCACTCCAAAACCTCTTGGATTGTTTGGATCCTGCCATGCTGCCCTACCAGCAGCACTGATTCTCTTCCTGCATGGAAACAGCTTTCCCAAGAAGCTCCAGTAACCCCCCGGCCTCCCCCAAACCAGCCTTCACAGCTGCCAGTGCACAGCCCAGTGCTATCACATGACCTGAAACCAGCCAGAGACAGACTTTCCTCCCCATTTGTGCTATGCCAGCACAAAAATGTAACATACACTGTTTTCTTTCACAGGCATGGGGGGGAGGAGGGGCGAAGATGGCCTTTTTGTTTTACTCCCCAAGAAACCAAGAGACTCCAAGTTGAACATATGGTGCTCATGATTTTGGAGAGGGGGAATCTCTCAACACCCTCCTCATTCCTTGATGTCAGTGAGATTGCCAGATTCTCCCTGTTCCCATTCACACCAGTTGTATTTTTTATTTAACTTTTTTATTTTTTTTAGACCTGAAATTGCCTGTATGAAGTTTTGACAGGCTTGACAGCATCATGTGTCTTTCAAAGCTTTCCAGCACAGGCAAGAAAAAAAATAACAAAAAATGGAAAAGGGAGCATTATTTTGTGACTCACTAAGGAGCAATTTGTATGCAACTCTGCACAGTGGTTTGGCCAACTCATCAAACTTTTATGCCAAAACAAAACTCTCAGGACTCTGACCTTCTGCTCTGCAAAAAGTAGGGAGAGTTCTTGATTCACTTTTTGACAGCCCTCCCTCAGAAATTGAAAGAAATGCCTTGCAAATAGAATTCAATTCTGGAGGATGATAAAATACCACAGGAATTAAGAGAGGTTTCATTTTTTGTTTAAAATCTAATATGGGTCTTGTGTGGAGCAGAGAGGTTTGCTGTCCCCTGTGCTGCTCCATTCACTGCACTGAGGGCAGCTTGCAGCTGAACACTTTGTCCTCTTTGGAAGAGAAAGAAAACTCATGGAATTAATCCTGGAGCCCTGGAAGTGGTTTTACATGGACAGGTTTTCCATGAGCAGTGACCAGCAGGGTGATTTCGAATGTTCCAAATCAGCACAGACCTCAGAAATGCAGAAGGGCCAGGTCAAACCTGTGACCAATACATGTCCATGGAGTCCATGCTACTGCACTGAAGGGGAGTCATGGAACAGTTTGGGTTGGAAGGGACCCTTGGGCAAGGACACCTTCCACTATCCCAGGGTGCTCCAAGCCCTGTCCAACCTGGCCTTGGACACTGCCAGGGATGGGGCAGCCACAGCTTCTCTGTGCCAGGGCCTCCCCCCCTTCCACAGGGAAGAATTGCTTTCCTATACTTAACTCAGATTTCCCCTCTTTCCGTTTGAAATCAAGGTACATCTGTTAATTATCAAGTCCTGGAAATGCAAATTAATCTTGCCAGATGAGTGAAAGCACTAGGAAGACAGAGAGATAAGAAGCCTCTCCAGGAAATATGTAGATTAACTGATACTAAACAGAGAATCAGGCATCTCATCGAGAACTCAAAGCATCGTTCCACTTAATTCCTTTCACTTTAACTTCTGTCTTTAACAATATACTCAGTAATTAATAGTCTATCGCTAAACAACTCACATAAGCATGCAGTGTGGATTCCAGATGCTTAATTCTGCTTTCACATAGGGGCCAGTAAGACTTCAGTACACTGGGCCAGAATGTATCCAATGCTTATTCCAAAAACTTTGACCCCAATTTTCAGCAAAGGTTGACTTTCCAGGTCACCTTTTCAGCAAAGGACAAGAGCTGATTTCCTTAAAAAAAAGGCAGAAGGTGAAATGGGAATTGACTGACAGGATTTTCAGGTTCATGCTGCCTGGGACAACAGCAGTGGTGTTGTCTCATGACTGCTTCTTGATCCACATAAACCAGAGCAGATCCATCCCCCTCCAAAACTAGCAAAGGCATCATCCCAGCTGCTGGCACAATTTTACCCCCCTGGCCATCTGAACTGAGAAGAAACTTCCCACACCCAGAAATACAAACACTCAGCCCTTCCTGATGTGAGGATTCTGGATTATAATAACTGAAAACCTGTTTTCGCTGAAGAAAATAAAAAGTCATTAATAGCTAGTGAGCCCTTGCAGATATCTATCCTAAATTAATTATTACCTTAACATGCTGTGAAAGTGTTTATACACCTCAGTGCTAAAGTAACCATCAAGCAAAGGAGTCTGTAAGTCCCACAAATCTTCCCTGACTCGATGTGTTTAAAAATGGCACCTCACTCCAACAAATAACACACAATAATGACTACACTAATATCATAATTAGTTTTGTGCTACCCATCTATCTGCCACTACATAAATGTAGAAGTGAGATCTACGCTTTTTTTTTACAATTGCCATTTCTCTTCTTCTATTTAGAAACAAATGTAATTACTTCAGCTAGAGAAGACAGAATTACTTCAGCAGCAGAGTCAAAACATGCATCAACACTCATTTTCTGTAATTATTTCACAAGCAGCTCTGCCTTGCATCTTTCTCAAATGAAAGGACTTTTCAGAAGGTCTTTGGCTACTTAATGAGTAGCACACAATTATGGGCACAAACAAAGAAATTAGGAAAAAAGAAGAGGTTCTCTCCATCCATTTAACCTTTTCCTTTAGTGTCTGCCTTTAAACACAAAACAGACACTTTAAACACAAAAGAATGTCAGAGAACAACAGGAATCTCCTCCACCCTCGTGTGTCTTCCAGCAGAGCAAAGTGTCATGGCTGGGATATAAATAAACACTCTCTGTATCTATGTTTCCCTCCCTAGTAATTCTACCAGAGCACTTTGGCAAGAGTGTTGGGATTAACCTTAAATCTTTGAAATTATCATTTGTGAGGGTTACTGCCTAGACAAAAAAGCCACACACAGCTCCCCCCTCCCAGGTGATTTAACACAGCACGGTGCTCACAATTAACCTGGTTGTGGAGTTAAATGTAATCAGTAGAATCAGGTGTGGTCTGGAGCCAGCACTAAGCAGAGATGAGAATAAAACACTGCAGCAGTCAGAAGTCAGGGATGGGAGCAGGACAGTTGGCAGCAGAGGCCACAAGAAAAGCCCCACAGATGCTCCTGCTTGGATTAGCTGGAGCTGTGCCTCTCCTGCACCCTGAGGAACAGCAGAAGCTGAGGATCAGAGGAACAAAAAAGACACACGGAGGAGACAGGCTGTTCTTGACAGCCAGATTTCTCTCTTCTCTCATCAGACTTAAGCCAAAATAAAATGTGACATGAGCATGACAAAAGGTTATTCCCCTTCCACAAGCTTCCTAAAGAAAGGAAGCACAGGAAGTCCACACTCCCACACAAATTCATCACCCTCTGTCACCCAAAGCCTGACAACTCTTTTTATGAATTAAAAAGAGAGCTATTTTAAATTCAAATAGGGTGGCACAGTTATTAAGTTATTTTTATCCTCTTCTGCACTTCTAGGACAAACTTTGAGTCCCCTCACTTCCCAAGCAGATGCTTTCAATGCATGGAGGAGTAAATAGCACGCTCAGTTGCTCACACCACTAACTTGAGTGGTGCCAGTGTGATCAGTGCCACAGAAGAACATATTAAAGAACCATAGAATGAGAACAACCTGTAGACAAGTGACAAGAAAGGAGCTGAGCAGTTCTAACTCTCATATGTAAAGAGCAAAGAAATAATTTCAGGTTTAAGTAGGCTTAAACTCAGTTCATAGCAAGATTAGCATCAATTTTGTGGGGAGGGAAAAATTAATCTTCTAAAGATAAATCTGGAGAATCATGGATGGCTTGTAAAATGGTGTCGAGCAGTTTGCCGTAAAATTTACAGGATATTCAGTGCAGTAAGATCTCCAACCCAGATACCTAAGCAGAACAGAAATTTGGATGTTTCAAGATGAATTTTAATGACTGAAGAGAAAATTGAGATGGGAAATTGCCTTTCAAATCTTCTTCCACAGCAGTTAATGCTTCAAACTGCCACCTACTACACAAGACGAAACCTCATTTTGTCTCATCTTGGGATGGCAGAACCAGTGACTGAGAACCTGCACTGCATTAGAAATGTGATAGGTACTGCTTGGCCCAGGAGTCACACTGAAATCCACATTTGCCACAGGTTTTATTTATGTCTCCATTTTTAGAAGCTAGGCCAGGTTACTTAACTTCCCTGAAACGACCTTCCCTATCCTGTGCAGGGATAGGGGGGAAGCTGCTCTGTTTACTAATTAGGAAATTGGTGTCTGTTCAGTATTTAGTGTGAATAAATGCCACAAGGTGCTGACCCTGCACTGAGTCACAGCCAAACAGCCAGAAAAAGAACTCTGAGTTCCATGAAAAATGCAAAGGGCTAAAGATCCTCTGAGCAGCCTCTGGGCCAGAAGAGCCTAACCAATAAATAGAAGCAAAATGACAACAAAAGCATCACTGTCTGATTCTGGGACTGGCAGATTGGGACAGTCACTTGAGACCATCTTTGTTTTTGCAGAGACACTCCCCTGTCCCCTCCTGCCTGTCCAGCTGCCCCTCGTGTCACCGAGTCCTTCTGGAAGGAACCCCCTTAGACAGAGAACATTGAGACTGAGCCCTGACTCCACCCAGGTGCCCTGGTTCTGGATCAGCATCCAGCTGGGTCTGCTCTGCTCTGTGACCCACACGGCCATCAGCCACCTGCCACAGCCATCAGCCACCTGCCATGGCCACCCCTCACCTCCCATAGCCATCAGCCACCTGCCATGGCCATCAGCCACCT